>VWZD01011170.1:424614-520089 GCA_013396695.1 Sakesphorus luctuosus | reverse complement strand
CCCCGCCGGCCCCGCCTCCCGCGGGTCAGCGCCGCGCTCCCGGACCGCCCCTCCGCACCGCCTCTCCCACCGCACCGCCCACTCCCAGGATCCCGCCCCTCCGCCCCGCCCCGCCCTCGCCGGGCATTCTCTTCCCGCGGCGGCGCCGCCGTCCCGGCGGTGCCAGGGCAGTTAGGAGTCACTCAAGCATCGAATTATCGAGGTTGGGAGAGACCTGTAAGATCATCCAATCCAAGCGTCAACCCAGCACTGCCACTGTAACCACTAAGCCATATCACCCAGCGGCAGACCCAAACACCTCCAGGGATGGTGACTCCACCACCTCCCTGGGCAACCTATTCCAATGCCCGGCCACAGAATCACAGACTGGGTAAGGCTGGAAGGTACCACAGTGGTTCATCTGGTCCAACCTCCCTGCTCAGGCAGGGCCATCCCAGAGCACATGGCACAGGATTGCGTCCGGATGGTTCTTCGAGTATCTCCAGTGATGGGAGACTCCGCACCCTCTCTGGGCAATCTGTTCCAGTGCTCAGTCACACGCACAGCACAGTTCTCCCCCATATTCAGGTAGTACTTCCTGTGCATCAGTTTCTGCCTGTGGCCTCTTGTCCTATTGCTTGGTGCCACTGAGGAGAGCCTGGATCCATCCTCCTGACACCCTCACTTCAGATACTTGGAGACACTGATAAGGTCCCCTCTCAGTTGCCTCTTCTCAAGGCTGAACAGGCCCAACTTACTCAGCCTTTCATCCTAATAGAGATGACCCAGTCCCTTGATAAATTTTGTAGCCCTTTGCTGGACCCACTCCAGGAGCTCCATGTCTCTCTTGTACTGAGGAGCCCAGCACTTGACATAGCACTCCAGATATGGCCTCACCAGGCCAGAGATCACCTCCCTCAACCTGCTGGTAATACCGGCTGGCAAATACTGACCCCCCCTAACAATGAAGAATTTCTTCTAATATCTGGTGTGAACCTTATCTCAGCTTTAGGCCATTTCCTCTTGTCCTCTCACTTGAAGGCATGGCAGAAGAGATCAGCCCCCACCTTGCTACAACCTCCTTTCAGGTGGTTGTAAGGAGTTGTGAGGTCTCCATTGAGACTGCTCTTCTCTAGACTAAAAAGAGACTTGTTGAAATCCAACAGGCGGGTGCTGGGTGAGCACTGGCAGAGGGAGAGTTCGGCAGCGGAGCGGGGAGAAGTTGATCCATGATGGCTTAATGCAAGTGCTGAACTGCATCCAGGGAAAGAGTTGAGAGGTGAGGAGAGTGAATAGGCATAACTTATGGCTAAACAATAAAAGCAAATTAGGAGATGGCATTAAGGAAATTTTTGCTTCCTATCAACTCAGTCACTCATGCTTAGCTATCTTCCAAATGACTTCTTACATCCCAACAGCAACTGGAAAAGCCACCTCTCTGGGGTCACCCTCAGGATGTAGAGAGGCATGTGTCTGTTAATTCCTCTCTTCCTTTGTTTTCTGTGTTTCTAGATGACTGATCCACTGGTTTCTGTGTGTTTGGGATTTGCATGCCCCAGCCTCATATATCTTGGAAAATAAAGCTGATGTGTAGAGTAGTCATATCAATTCCTTGAGGGATCTGCTTGGGGAAGAGCTGAATCATGTGTTTGTCTGCAGACTATCTGGATGACTAGTTCAAGATGTTGATACCTGCATTAAAGAAGAATAAAGCTAGCCAATATATACACCTTTTTAATATACAGGAAATGTCTAGCAGATCAAGATGCATTATTATTAATAACAACAATGTCAATGCACATTCTGTGATCTTTAGAACTAAATATTCTTTAGCAACTAAGTTAATGAAAGAGTAACTTTTCCTTTAGCTGAGGCAAAGAACATGCCTTTAGAAAGTGTTACAACTGAATGCTATTGCAACCTGAAATATCATATAAAATTCTTCTACACGATATCTGGGGCCTAGAGTTATATATTTCAAAAATATGGTATCTGAGAAAATGACACCTCTTGGATGACTACATTCTGAAACTGTTGCCACAGAAACCATGGGGGAGGACAGCATTGGGGAATGGGAAAGAATAGAAACAAAAGTCTTAGATTGGCTATTTATGAACAAAAAAAGCAAGAATGGGTATTTAACTGGCTAGAAGAGTCAAACCTTCAGACATCCAGCAGTTCATTTACTGAAATACAGTGCTGCTGCATACATCTCCACAACCATTTCCTTACATTATTAATCAGACACACCACAGCAGATACTCCTCTATCATCCAGAGTAGACAAAATCTTTAAAACGTGGCATGAGAAAAATAAGACAGCGTGCTGTCTCCCTGGAGCAAAAACCAGGAAAAGCAATTGCACTACTGTGGAAGCTGATATGGTTATCTGGGAGATAATTCAGTTTGGAATCAATTATGTGGCATCAAGTGGAACTATACAGGCCAGAGAATACTGCAGGAAATCTTGAAAGGCACTCAAATGGAAAGTCAGAGATTGCCTAGAAGTTTCTTCCTGCCCATAAATTAAAGAAAGAAGGCAAAATATGCTTGTTGTGATGTGCTGTTTCTGTCTGTAGTTTCAAAGGAAAATTCAGGTATTGGAGTATTGGACCACATTTAAAAAAGAGGGGGGTATAAGTGGCTATGCTGGTCTATAACTGTCAGATGTGGGCTAATCGTGGCTGGAGACTAAGCAGAGCAGCTGGGAAGATGATAAATTAGTAACCTACGGAGAGACTGATTTTGTTCTAAAATGCCATGCAAAGGAGGTGCTGTGTTATAAGCAAACTAAACTCACACCACATAAAATGAGATGAAATACAGAAACACTTTCTATACTCTCAACCATTAAACTGAAGTAAAATATGAGGAAAGGAGGAAGAGAATCAGAAATTATCACTTAATTGTCATCATTAAGCCCCTTGGGGCAATTGGAATTATTCTGAAATTAAGTATGCCAGATATTTGATGAGCTAAAGGAAAAACAGGGTGGGTAGATCAGAATCGCGCTTGCGTTTGTGTATGCTTCAAGAAACAGAGCTTTGAAAACAGAGTGACTGTAATGCATATAGATCAGTATGGTAACCAAACCAGCCTGAGAAAAGATGTCAGTCATATCTTTTATCACTGGGAAGAGACAAGATCCACCTGACAAAAGGTAAAGGAGCATCTTTACCAACTGGCCAGCCAACCTGCTGAGGAGAACTTTAATTAGGAATAAGGAAATCTTTTGATCACCGACCCTGGGTTTTGGGGAAATTTCAGCCCCTCTGACTTCTGCTGCAAGTACACCACATTAGAATGCAAGCAAACAAGGAGATTTCTGGAAGGCATCAAGGATAACTTCCTGCTTCTGGCTGAACCAACCAGGTGGATCTGCTCTTCACTAACAAGAAAGTACTGAGGGGGTGTATTAATCAATGTCTTGGTTATCAAAGCCTGGGCTGTAGTGACTGAGGAGTGGAGTATATGATCCTGTGTGAGCTGAGGAAGGAGAGTAGGGGACTACAGACCCTGGCTTTAGGGAAACAGACAACTTTATTCAGGAAGCTGGTAGATGGAATGCACTGAACAGCAGCACAGAAGGGTAAAGTTGCTCAGGAGAGCTGGCAGGAGAGGGCAAGAACCCTAATATGGAGAAAAACAAATGGATATATTAGCATTTTCAGCAATGAGAAAGCAACACTGATGTGCTGTGAAGAGAAAATGAGTAGCTAAATGGGAAATTAAATTCAGTCTGAGGTTATCATAAGGTCTGTATTGTTTGTTAAATTCATCTCATTCAGATAGAGAATATAGACATAAGTAGAGTTACTTAAAAATACAGTAGGCAGGTCACGTTTGCTGACATGAGGGGCTGTGTTGTGGAGAGCAGTGACTGAAAAGAAATGAAGAACTGGCTGTGGCCAGGGCACCAAAAATCAATTTCCAGTCTTATGCTATGGTATAAGCAGGATTTTTTGCTTATAAAACCAGGGATGTGGCAAGTAGAAAGAAAAATTATTTACCTTTTACATATGGCATTGAACAGATTTTTGTGGTAATACTGTGTTAGTCTCTGGTGTACTTGTTGTCAAAAGAAAGCTGAGAAATTATTTGAGGCTGGAGAAAATTCTTCGCATGCAGAGATTTAAAGATGACAATCTGCTTGGCTTATCAAAAAGAAGACTGGAAGGTGGGATCTTTAATCTTGAACAGTGAGAGGCATAACAAGAAAAATACCTATAAACTGAAATAAAACATTTTAATTATAAATTACAGATATTTAACAGTGGAAAACATTAATGGTTGGAATATCCTGCCAAGAGGAATGGCACATCTAGCATCTCCCAAGCGCTTCAGTTAAAGAGTTCTTCTTACAGAGGTGCATTATTTGAGCAGATAGAAATAATGCCCTGCCCTGAAAATCTCTCAGAGCACATAGTTGTTATTACGTAGTATTACCACAACATCTAGAAACACAAGTCAGAGGCCAGAATGCTTTGCCTCCTGAGTCACCATATAAGACACTTAGAGAAAACCCTACTCTATCTTCCAAAGAACTTACATTCCATATGTACAGAGGCACCAGTAGACACAGAGGAGCAAAGAGAAAATATAACAAGAGTAAACTGCTGTTGCTCATCCTGTGCCTCTCCTTGTTTCGCAATCTCATGGTTTGGCAAGCACTCACCTTACTCTAGGCTGCGTGGGTAGGCTGGCTTTAGAAACTGAAGAGTAGGAGTGGTACAGGTATGTTTGTGCCTGTATCATCTATCTGTGACTATAGATGCTTTTGCTAACTCTGGGGCATGTCAGGTTTTCACTGATCTTGCTTGACAACAGAATTGGTCCCTTGAGTCTCTCTACCCCTCTGCTAACCAGTCAAACCACCACTGGTTGGGCTATTGCTGCATTACCTACCTGAACGCAGACATACCACACCTGTTGTTGGACTAGTACATAGTATATCTGCAAGATCATAGTACAAGAAGACCATAAGATAATTCAGGTTGGATGGGACCTATGGAGGTCTCCAGTCCCACCTTCTGCTCCTAGCAGGGTCAGATCTGAGGTGAGAGCAGGTTGCTTTATGTACATGGCAATTAGGGATATGTTTTAGTGGTGGACTTGGCAATGCTGGGTGAACGATTGGACTTGGAAGATTTTAAGGGTCTTTTCCAACCTAAATGGTTCCATGATTCCATATACCTCTACTTGTTCTGGAAACTCTAAAATTTGGATCCAGACATAATAGCAGGGACAGAGGGAAAGCAGTCTGATCCTTGAAGAAAGCCATCTGAATTCACCATTGGTATTTTGATTGACACATATCTAAGGTGAACGTCATCTACCATTCTTATGATATACATGGAAATACACTTTACATTGTGGGCAACAGATGTTCCAGGATTTGTGTTATGAGGTAATAGAGAGTAAGATATAAATTTTCCCCAATTTGTATATCATAATTCCAAGAAAACCTGATGCTGCATCAAGTTATACAGAACCAGAATCTTAACTCGTTATGTGAGTAAAATTGGATCCTTCTGGGGAACAGAAGAGACAAACAGGAATTATATTCAGAAAATCATGTTATCAAATCATCCTGTGCTGACTGACAGATAGTGAAACACCTATATTAATAAATTATATTTGTAAATTATACTGAGGGTACGTTTCCAGAAAATACAACTATTTTCATAACTCTTGTACATGCTATCTGGGAGTCATGACAGGGGTGATGGTAGACTAATTGGATATAAAAGGATCTGAGCAAGCAGTTAAACAAGTGATGCATTTTATTCATAGGTTCAAAAGTATTAATTCAGTCAGCAAGACATTAATAAATTATTATCACAGGAAACTAAACAGATTATGATGTAAAATGTTACAAACAGATAAATATTATTCTATTCCTTAGCACTTTTAATCAGTAAATATCACAATATTTTATAAAGAAGTGTGGGAAATAATCATTATTATACCAAATCTGTAAACAAAATAAATTAGGTGAGAGTTCTCTGACAGGGTACAATTTGCTCATGATGATTTTTCCCTTACATTCATTTTGGAAGACCAAAGCTTTCCTCACTAAGGGTGTTGGGTTTTGTTGGGGTTTTTGGTTTTTGTGGGTTTGTGTCTCTGGTAGTTTTGGGTTTGTTGTTTTGGGGCTTTTTTAAAGCATAGGGTAATATTTGTTTCTTGCAGAGTTCACACATGGAGATATTTTGATACATTCTTTTTCACAGCTCAGCTGATACTGGGTGTCTTGCCATATATGTATAGCTGGCAAACAGTTAACCTGTTATTATACCAGCATCTGAGAAGTTAAAAGATAAAATAAAAAATGTTATGTTACTAAACTGAGCAAAAATTTCCACAAATGTAAAATAAACAACATTTAAGAGACATGTCCAATAGACTGTAAAATGTAATAATTGAGTTGTCTTGAAAATAACAGTAGATTTCTAAATTGTTATCACTGTTTGAGTCTTTAGACTCTAAAAAGAAGGTGGAATTCTAGCTGAAAATATAGTTACAATTTGTAGAAAAGGAGTCCATTTATAAAATGCTAACTCTTTTGAAACATGTCATTGTATTCTGCAAGAGAAATGTGTATAGCTTGGGTCTCAGTGATTTTGATATAAAGGGCTGTGGGCTAGGCTCCCCCCCAAAAAAACCTGTGTGCTTTTTGACATTATTCTAAGCAAAATATTTTGGAGAAATAGGGCAACAAGTATACATAAAAACAAGGCTTTTAAATACTGTAATGAAATGCTTTCAATAATAAAAACTTCTCTTTAAAAATTAATGGCTTTCATCCTTGACACGGGCACTAGGGAATCCATTGTTTCGGTAACTCCAGTTTCTCCTCAGTGTGAAAACTTCGGAAGTCAGTGACAGTGCTCTACCACTAAGTCAGAAAATCCATTATTAGAGGTGAGAAGTGCAAGACGCTTCCTCAGGCTCTGTGTTCTCTGCTAGAATACCAAGCAACGCTTCCCACTGCAGTCAGCAAGATCATATTTTTGTGATCTGCGCAGCAGTTCTCCAAAAGCAAGATTAGCTGTCATGTAATAACAACAGTGACGCACAGTCTGACAACAGGCAGCCTCCAGGTGAAGAGTTTGTATTGTTACAATCTCCCCTACTAATCAGTTCTTTACAGTACCGAGATATAAAGGAAGCTGAGAAGGAAGGGGTAAAACAGCATGCAGATAACTAAAAAAAAAAATCAATAAGAGAGAGAAAAAATACTGGAAGCAGCTTTGTGAAGATAGTAAAATTGTTAAAGAGCATTTACTGTTAATAGCCTGTATTTTTCATGACGCTAATGGGTGGTTAATTACCTTTGTTGTAATTGAAACGTATGTCACAGCAATAATCTGTGCTTCCGCTGATCTAAAGCTATTGTTCAAGTCCACGTTGCAATCAGTTCTCAAACAATGCTCTCTTTGTCAGCAATACAGAAGTAGAATGATTTCGATTTCTTCTCTTGCAAGATTTAGACCTTGGAGAACCCACACTTCCCCTCTGTACTTGCAGATGGTCTGTTAAATACGCCCATCTGGTTATACTTGTTTTCCTTTGGTTACATTTACTTTTTTTTTCTAAAAACAAAACTGAACAAACACAAAAACAAACAAAACCCCCAACTCCTCCCTAAGAAAAAAAACGCAATCCACCCTCTCTCCCCAAAAAAACAAATCGAAAAAAAAACCCACGAAGAAAAAACTCAAACCCAACAACTGACCAACCACAAGTTACTGCATAAGGAGCAGAACTAATAACGTTCAATTCCGTACGGGTTTGCACCCTGTGTCTTTACACTGCAGTAGTCCAGGCATCACCTCTTTGTCCTGTATGGTTTCCTTCCATCCTTTGTCCTGTATTTCCTCCTTCCATCTCCCCTGCAATTTGATTTCCTTCTCTCTCCCTGCAGCACTTCTTGCCATTTGCCCTGTGGGATTTTCCCCCCTATTTAGTCTCTTCACCTGCCTCTCTCCCTTGTATAAACTACGGCTGCCTTGGAGCAGCATATATGCTGGATTAGCACACATTGCTATTTTGCATATTCCAGGTAGGACTGTGTAGCATGTCACAAATATTAATTAATTGATCCTTAAGAATAACCCTGCTCCATATATATATGCTGTTATTCCTATTACACAGACAGGAAAGTTGCTCTAGTTTATCCTTGGTTAGTCATAGCTTGGTCAAGTTTATCCTTTGCCAATTCTCTATTTCCCTTTTCCCTGACTGACTGTTAATTTGTTCTTTTCTGGATGTAGTGTATGCCCAAAGCAGCTATTGTTAGAGTTTAGTCAATTCTCATTATTTTATCACAAGCCTTGTGATATTCACAAGCACAGTTCCCAGGTTCAGGTGATTCGAATTACTTGAGAAATTCACCATTTGCTTATGATAACAAGTTATGTCTCAGTAAGATAGAAAACTGAAAATTGTGATGGCAGGACTGAAAATTTTCAGAACTCGGTGAAAACAAATGCACAAGTACTTTTTAAAAATGTAACTTTTTTAAAGCATCTGTTCCTCGTGATGTCAAGGGATCTGTCTCAGGTTCATCATTTAAAATACTGGCATGTATAAGATTGCAGAAGCTACAGACCATTTCCCACTTTGGAAAAGGGGCTGGCCTGCAGAAAGCAAATCACTCAGAGAAGGCTGATGTTTTCTGACCACAGATTCAAACACTGCTAAAGCACCATGGAAAAAATATATAATTGGAACTAAAACCACATGTGAAGTACTTTAATGCAGATAACAGTGTGCTTTTCACTCCTGTAGTTTCTGTATGTGATCCTTCCTTCCTTTCCTTTCAATAAGAAGCTATGAATGCAGGATAGGGTTTTCTTTTAGCATCCAGAAGATATGTAGAACTAGAGTCAAGACAATAATGTTTACTGAGACATTGTTACAATGTGTTTGCAATAACCCTGGTTACTTCATGCATTATTAAAAAGAGCATTGTGTAGCACTCTCAAAATCATAAACATTCCACTTTGTCTTTATGCATTCATATAGAAAACCAAATTTAATCTGGCATAATTAGGAGATAAATTTAAATTTGTGCCTACTGGAATTCAGCTATAACACTAAGTAGAAAACATTCCTTTACCTGAAATAAAACTAGCAATATTTTATATAGCCCTTTCCTTCCAGGAAGGTTCTTTTCCATTTCATAAGCAATTAAAAACATGGCTGTGATCAGAACAATTAATGAGAAATGCAAATGGCTACCTCAGATGCCAATAGTCTAATACAATGTCATGGAGTATTTATAGAATAGAGAATGATTCCACCCCATTTTTACTTAATGCTATTGCATCCATCAGACATGCTGCCTTTTTAAGCTACAGCACCTGATGTTGAGAAGTTGGAATTGTCTCTGCCATCTATGGAGGTCTCTAGTCCAACCACCTGGTCAAAACAGTTCCTGCTAAATCAGGTTGCTGTGGGCCATGTTGAGTTTTAAATAGCTTCAAGGACGTAAATACCATCATCTGAGCAACCTGGTTGAGTTTTTTTGACTATTTTTACATTAAAAATGTTTTCATTATCTTGACTCAGAAATTTCCCATGTTCTAATTTCTGTGCATTGCTTCTTGTCTTTCTACTGTGCACTCCTAGAGGTGTCAGTTTCCATCTTGTCTGCATGAGACAGCAGAGAAAAGATATAAGATTTTCTTCTCCTCTGCCACTTGAGCAAACGCAACTCTTTCAGCTTCTTCTCATGTGTCCTTGTCCTTTTGTCCCACAACCAATCTTACCTTGGTGGCCCTCCACTGGGCTTGCTCCAGAATGTCCTTGTCTTTTGTGCTCTGAGGAGCACAGAAAAGCTGCATGCTCCAGGTGTGTTCTCACAAGTGCCAAATGGACAGGAAGAATCCCTTTTCCCTGCTGGCTGAACTCTTGCTAATACAGTCTTGGCTGTAGCTGACTCTGCAGAAGAGCTCACTGCTGTCGGCCCACCATGACCCTCAGGCCTTTTACCAAAGCCCCTTCCACACAGCCAGCCCTGTTGCATGGAGTGATTTCAGCCCAAGGGCAGGACTTTGTATTTGCCTGTCCTGAACTTCAAAGCTCCTATCAACTCATTTCTCTAGCCTGTCTCAGTTCCTCTCAGTAGCAGTCCTGTTCTCCAGTGATTTGACTGCTCTCAACGATCAGGTACCACCTGCAAAATCACACAAGAGATAGCACCAAAAATTTGGGTTGTAATATAGTTTCAATGAGATTTCAGCAGTTCAAAATCAGTGTGCCATTTTGATAACCTTTGTAAAGCATCTATGATGCTTTACATCAGGTATTATGTTTCAGCAGCAAAGCTCATATTCAGGTCTACTTCAAGCTAAATCTCTTTGCCTCCAAAGTTAAGCTTGCCTTGAAAAATGGATTGGCATAGGTTGAGCTTCTGTTAAAATTCTACTTTACAGTGAATAGACACATGCTGGAAATCAGATGAGGAAAAGGTGAACTAAGTAAGGCCCTGACCAGTTTGCAGTATTTCCTGAAGTGTGTTTGTTTTGTTTTACCTTATCTATTTTAAAGTGATTAAAGTCCAGTTCTGTCTTGCTTGTTACTTATAGACAAAACATCTTTGAAGACACTGAAAGTTTTGCCGGAGCAAAATCATCAATGTGTAATAACTGACTTTGTGCCACTGAAATCACTGAGGGGCCTGCCTTTGTGTTAAGTGTTCGGTTAAAAAATTGTCTCCTAGATCCAGGCTAGCAGGTTAGGAAAAGCACTGAAACATCTACAGCCCGAAAAAAACATTCAACCCCAGGAGCTTTATGTTTCATGGATTGTGACCATCTTCAGTAACACAGAAAGTATCAGTGAGAAAGTTAACTGGGACTGTTGAGTACAAATCAGATCACTGATAATCACGAGAAGTGTGTGAGAATGGGAGTAAATGCAGAGAGCCTGCTATGTGCATGGAGGCTCCAAGAGCATGGATTATTTAGCTTAGTAAAATGAAGGTGTAAAGGAGATATTATTCTGTGTAAATCATTATGGAGAAAGGGCAAGCACTCTTGTTTTTCCAGCTAGAAGTAAAAGTAAGATCAGACATAAACAAATGAAGAGAAAAACACATTCTGATCATTAAGCCACTTATTTCTTAAACTGTTAATAGCTCCCAAGAGGTCTAGCAAAGGGCTCAAGGCTGGATTGTGAAAGATCAGATTTATAAACACATATTTTATTATTAATTCTATATTTATTCAATACATTATCAGAAGAAAATCCCCACAAAAATCCTCACATTATGCAGATTTACTGCTGGCAGCAGCTCAGCTCCTCCATGACAAAGGAGCAGAATTATCTGTAATTACCAGCTGTGTCAGCCTACCAGTGGCTAATCACCTTTAGTGAGAACCAGTAAATGTACAGTGAAGCTCACGGTGACAATGAGAGAAGTTGATTGTTCCCGGCTGGATGGTTTGGACTCAGGAGATAAAAAGGTAGTAACACAAGAAGTTTGAGAAAACGCTGCATTAGTGAAATCAGCTGACTGAGAAGCTGCTCTGTTAGTAAGGGAGGAAAGGGAATGAATTGCTTTTGAAATGAAGTCTGATATATCCGAAGTTTGATAAATGGCTTGTATTATTTGGTACCTGTGAGAAGCTGGTCATAGTTCACAACAGCCTTCTTGGAAGTCTCTGATGATTTTTGTATGGGCAGTAGTGCACTACTCACCAATGTACATATACAAAGTAGAAGGCCATGTTACCCAAATAAGCAGCTGAATCACAGAACTTGCTCAGTGTTTCAGATTTTATGTGGCAATCTAGGTAATGATAGAAAAAAAGGCCATTTGTTTGGCTCTAGTGTCAATCTACCTGCATCTAGTAACACTGTGAATTAGCAATTTATGTACCAATAACGCTAGTGCAATCAAAACTTTCAGCCAAGTGTGACATGCCAGGCCCCATCATAATCCTCGGTCTATACAGTTTTTGCCTTGTCATTTCTCTCAAAGGCAGCCTATGGCTATTTCCCATTACTTTCTCCATGATATGCCTCACTGACAATACAGCTCAGTATAGCCACATTTACTGGCACTTGTGCAATTCCACAGTCAGTCCTTTGAAGAAGTTTGTCTGCACTGTCATTTTTGGAAGGCAATTGGTTGCTTAGACATAAATTTTACTGATTTTAACTCCCATGAAACTAGGCTCAGGCTTGTATTTACAGAATGGGTTTTGTGGATGAAGAGATAAACTGGCTACAGAAATAAAAAGATATCAGAGTCACTGGGGAGCTGAAGAGACCATGAAAGGGGACAAGACCATGACTCTGAGGTGCCATGTAATGCGATCCTTTTGGAAAGCATGAACAATGGAGTAAGAGGGTATAACTGAGGAGGTGCAACAGATCACTTTGGCCAGCAACTTTTTGATCAAAAGCGCAGTGTAGACACTTCACTTCCGTGCATGAGGTAACTTCCCACTCTTGATTTTTAATTTAGACTCTTAATTTTGGAGCATTATCATAAGAGAAGCTGGAGATTTCAATCCTCTTTATTTAACACCTATTCTCAGTTTTTTGTTTAAATTTTGCTCCAGCCCTAATAAGCTGTCTTTTTCTTTTCATGTATTGAATGCATTATGTGAGACACAGGAGACCTAAACCCTACTAAAGGGGAATATTTTTCATTTTTCACCTCAAAGCCCTTTACAAACTCTCCTTAATTGACATTCCTTCCACACCCCTGCTGAATAACCCAACACAAATTGAATGTCACACTCGAGATCTCTGTGTGTATCACTTGGTCCTCTGGGCGTAGGAGTGAGCCAGATCCCACTGTGCATTAAAATTTCGGTGAAGGATTCTTGACAACCTCATGTGCAGAATCATCACAGCACATTTATTCTTTAAAGAGAGCTGTTGTCCAGGCAGATGCTACAGAGAAATTTCCAAAGCAAAATAGGGCCCTCCCAGAGAAGATACCAGAAACCTGACTATGGGAGCTTGGTGACTGAAAATGGTTGTTTTTTTTGCACTGTACTTTCCACTCTGAAGAACAAAGTTACGTTTATCTAGTCCCCACTCCTCTGACTTCTAATGAGCCCTCCCTTTCAAGCTCCTTTCCCCAGCAACTTTTGAATTGGCCCCCTTTGAATCTGTTTTCCCTGTCTTGCTCTACCTCTAAGCCAGAGAGAGTGGGAGGTAGAGAGTCTACCACAACATAGTAAGATTTCCAGAGTACACTAATGAGTGGGGCACCAACCTGGGAGACATTCATGGCGTTTTAGCTCTTTGTGTTAAGCTGAGTGTTGCTACCGTGTCACCCGTCTTGAGTACCTGGTGTTTCTGAAGCAGATGTGGCGCTTGCTCTATAGCCTAAAAGAAATTGGAACCTGCATCCTACAACTGCAGTTTAATCATGGAAGAGCAGTTTAGGCTGAGATTTTGAGAGGATGAGGCAAGGCAGTAAAGGGAGCACCTGCAGCTTGGAATCATAGAATCAATTGGGTTGGAAAAGACCTCCGAGATCATCACGTCCAACCCTTGCTCCAACTCCAGTCCATTTACCAGATCATGGCACTCAGGGCCACATCCAATCTCAGTTTAAAAACCTCCAGGGATGGGGAATCCACCACCTCTCTGGGCAGCCCATTCCAATGCCTGATTACTCTCTCTGGAAAGAATTTTTTTCTGATCTCCAACTTAAATTTCCCCTGGCAGAGCTTGAGCCCGTGCCCCCTTGTCCTATTGCTGAGTGCCTGGGAGAAGAGACCAACCCCCACCTGGCTAGAACTTCCCTTCAGGTAGAATGTAGAGCTGCAGGTCTCCCCCTCTGCTTGGCTGCTATCTCTGGCTTCCAGACCAGAAGTCACCCCACAACTCATGCAGGTTTATCTGCTGGAGACAGCCATTATTAAGAAATCCTTTTGTGAGCAACATAAGAAGGCTCTGCAGTCTTTAACTGCTCATCAGGTCACAGTTTTGCTGGTAGATAGGATAGACTGCTGGACTTCTCCATTAGACTGAGACAGCATGCCTAGCGAATGATTCAGTGCAGCCAAACCGTGAAATATGGTTGTTTCTTTGAACTGTGGAGGTAAAGAAGGATCCTGAGAATGTGCCAATCAAGGTAAATTTATTAACAAAAACATTACTGAAATTTTCAATCAACGTGTTATGCAATTTACTCAGGAAAAAAATATGCAGCACATCCTGAATACCTTAATTGGCCTCAAATAAAGCAGAGTTCAATTAATTTCACAGTTACTGCTCCCTTATGAATTACACTTTCTGTACGTGTTTCCATACATGTTTCGTATGTGGACATGAGTTTCAACACGTGGCATTGCTTCCCCATTCCTTCCAGGTCAATGTGGAGATATGCCCCCTCTGTAAATCACTGCTAAGAGTAAGGCATTCAGCTCCTTGCAAATGCCTAGCTTCCTTTATCCAATAGTGCCTTCTAGGATTGGGATCCTGCCTTTACTTTGCTTGATATCCTCCCTGAAATCTATGTTGCCAATGCACTTTCTTACCCAAGAGCTGTCCAGGCTTATAACGACCTTCATGCTTGGAAAAGTTGCATGGTACCTGGGCTGAATGCACATTAAATTCTATAGATTTGTTCTGCATACATATTGGGTGTTCTAAATTCTAGATTTTTCATGATGCAGAGCTGGAGTATAGAGATGTTGTTGTAAATATAACACTTTACCCCAAAAGATTTTCTGTGGAGACAGGGCCTGTCTGTCAGAACATGCCCTGCCAGGAAGCTCTGCAAGCAGAACCTGATAGTGTATTTAATCTTCCATACTCTTCCTGCAATCCATACATATTAAAATTCCTTTTAAGTGATGATGGAAACGGCTTGAGTTTTGCAAGACAAACATTAGTACAACTGTGAAGTTAGTCAGAGGATCAAGTATGTTTTTATACACTGCTTTAAGTAATCATCCCTCCCTTAGATTAAATACGTGCTTCGTTCATTCAAAACAAAAATTTCTGCAGTAGGGCAACTCCTCGCTGAGACAAGTTTGGAACTGTCCCTGCATGTTTAGCTCGGGGGAACGAGGCTCTCTCTTGTCTCACTGCAATCTGCTTCCCATGGCGATTCCTGTCTGCTCAGATATTGAGGATGCACAAACAGAATGAGTCACTGCCAGCTCTGGAAGCTGCTCACCATCTTTTTAAGGCACCTGTGGCCCTATAAATGCTCTTTATGGAGAATCCACACGTTAGTTATCTGGTGGGAACATCTGCCACAGAAATTGGAGGTTATGGCATCATAATATGGAGAAATCCCATCACAAAAGCAAGAAGGCCCAGACCTGCACAACCTCTCGGCCCATGCTGCTGGTTGCTTCTCCCACCCCGCTCCCGTGCCCGTGACTGACACGGCCCGGCATTGGGCTCACAGCATCGCGCATTTAAATGCCGATGTACGACTCCAACCTGCTGGCTGCTGCTGTTTTACATTTCCAAACTTAATTCCTTATGGAAGGCGGGCCGGCTGCTCACCGCAGGACTCACTCTTCAGGATCCCCGACAAGACACCTGGCTCGTTCTCCCACTTACTTCCCTGCCACTCCCACTGCCACTCCCTCTTCCAGCCCCTTCTCAAGAACTGCGGGATCACAGGATGGGCCAGCCTGGAAGGGGCCGTAGTGGGTGACCTGCTCCAACCTCCCTGCTCAGGCAGGGCCATCCCAGAGCACATGGCACAGGATTGCGTCCAGATGGCTCTCAGATATCTCCAGTGATGGAGACTCCACACCCTCTCTGGGCAATCTGACCGAGCGCTCGGTCACCCGCACAGCAAAGAACTTCTTCCTCAAGTTCAGGCGGAACTTCCTGCGCATCCCTCTCTGCGCGTTGCCATGAAAACACACGCACAGCCATTAAACCCCCGCCAGTTGTCCACGCTTTAGCCTAAAGATCCGACTCGCACTGGTGCAGCCCCGCGGCTGTTTTCCGGGATCCCATTCCCGGGGCCGCTCCCCGTGCCCAAAACATCCCCCCTCCATTCCCGGGGCGGGCGCGCGTCCCCGCGGCACTTCCCGTCAGGCGCGGCGCGGGCAGCCCCGCGAGGGCCCCGCAGTTAAGGGCGGGCGCGGCGCCGGCCCCTCCTTTTTGGTGCCGGCGCCATCTTGTGCGCACGCAGGTGAGCGCCGGGGCCGCGCTGGGGGGACGCGGGGACGGGGACAGGGANTCTTAGGGCGGGGGAGGGTGGACTGTAGGGGACCGAGGAGGCCGCGGAGTGGGTGTCCGGGCTGCCGAAGGATGCAGGGACGGACGGACAGATAAATGGATGGATGGAGGGAGGGAGGGAGGAAGGGGCCGGCGAGGCCGCGGTGCGGGTGCGGGGCAGAGCGTGGCCCCGCCGAGCGGCAGCACGTGGCGGCAGGCCCGGACAGGCCGCGGCCGCCGGCGGGGCTGCAGCAGCTGTGGCGTGTGCGCCTTGTGTTGGACGTAAGTGTGGCACTGGAGATCCTGCCTTCTGGATACCTCGCGAGGAGAGGCTGAGGGAGAGGGGAGCAGCCGATTTCACAGAATATTTTGAGTTGGAGGGCGTTTTTGGCAGGGCACGTGGCGGGAGCATGAGGCAACGGGCTGAAGTCAGAATGAGAAGCTCAGAGTGGCTATATGGGGGGAAGTGTTTATCGTGAGGACAGCCAGGCCTCCAAACAGGCTGCCTGGGGAGACTGCAGGAGGGTCTGGAGGGGAAGCCTTAGAAGCAATGGCTGAGGTGACCTGTGAGGCTTCATCATTACGACTTCTCATAAGTGGGCGTGGAGGGGCAGGCTGTGGTGACCAGTGACAGGACCCGAGGGAATGGCATGAGGTTGTGTCAGGGGGCGTTTAGATTGGATATCAGGAAAAAGTTCTTCATTGAGAGAGTGGCTGGGCACTGAAACAGGGTCCCCTGGGAAGTGGTCACAGCACCAAGCCTGACAAAGTTCAGGAAGTGTTTGGACAATACTCTCTGGCACACAATGTGATTCTCGGGTTGTCCAGTGCAGGGCTAGGAGTTGGGACTCGGTGATCCTTGTACATTCTTCCAACTCAGAATATTCTGTGATCCTTAAAAGATTTCAAGACCTGACTGGACAAAGCCTGGTCTAATCACATAGTAGACAGTTTTTTAAGCAGCAGGTTGAGCTGGGTGACTTGCTGGCATCCATTCTGAACCGAGTTGCCCAGTGGTAATTGCTGGTGATGTCTAAGTGAATAACATTGCTTGGATGGACCCAGCAGTTGGTAAGCACTGTCATTCTGAATAGGCCTAAAGACTCAATTTTTCTGCAATACCTGAAAATACCATCGAGTTTTGTTGAGTGAATTAAGTTTTGAATAATTTGCCTTTGTTTTTGCAGTAATCGGCCAAAATGACGAACACAAAGGGAAAGAGGAGGGGGACGCGTTACATGTTCTCAAGGCCGTTCCGCAAGCATGGTGAGTATGCCTTACAGTAAGAACACTGCATCAAGTTACTGACCTCATGGATGTCAAGAGTCCCTGAGCAGCATTTGTAAAACACTGGCTTGTCCCAAAGGGTTTCTGACAACTTGGGCTAAAGCTGTAGAACAGTATGTGGATAAACTCTGAGCCCTTGCTGCAAATGCACCGGCACTGTGATGGCTTGCCAGCAGGAACAATGCTGATTCTGTCAGTGCTTGAAAGTTAATTTGAAGGTGAGGAAAATATTTTAAAAGTACTTAGAACATACAGTTTTTACCCTCTGAGCAATAAGCAGTGTTAACACATGCATTTATAATGAAGTAGTAAATAGTTCAATGCCTTTTCAGCTTTGGTATTAGGAATATGATTAAGTCTGTGATTTTTCTTTAGTTGGATTTTTTAAAAATGGGAAGTGTGTAAAGAGGTAATTTCAGCTTTAAAAAAAGTGGTGATTTGATTTTTGAGGTATTTAGGAAAATAAAATGCATGATCTATGTCCTCCTATCCTTTTTTTCTGTGTGAGTGTTAAACACTGGGCTTCATAAGTATCCAAACTTGTATCTTAACAGGAGTTGTCCCTCTGGCCACCTATATGCGGATCTACAAGAAGGGTGACATAGTTGATATCAAGGTACTTTCTGCAGTGCTACGTCATTAAAGCTAAAGCAGTGTAGTCTTCTTCAGCCTCCAGTTCCTTGTGGAGATCTTTTCGTTACTTAGGTCATGTGTGTTAGCACAGGGACCCACTGCTCACTTCTGGAGCAGTACTGGAATGACAGTGCTACTGAACCAGTAGTGACATTTCAGTGTTAGGTACTGGTTTATGTGGGGTTTTTCAGCTATAGTTAGGCTGATGACTGTGTTCAGCTGAAAAACTTGAGTAAAAGATGCCATAATAATGCTCAGGTTGCTGTGGGATCCCTTCTGGCACTGGTTCCATAGGAACCTCAGGTATCACTTCAATAGATGTTCTGTCTTGCCCAACTGGAGCCTGCTCTTCAGAAGAGCTGTGATTTATGGTGGGGGAGGTCATAGTTGCATGTCTTAAAGTAAGTGTGTACAGGGATGACGATTGCAAAACTATATTGAAACTAGAAACCAAGAAATAAATGTAAGGATCCATCATATATATTAATACAGGGCAGAAAGTGGAGCAGCATTTCCATCACTTGGTATTTTGTAGAATTTGTCTTTTTAAAATCAGCTGTGTTTTCAAAATTAGGTTGTGGTGAATGTGAAAGCCTTTCACCAAGGATTCCTGCTTCATTGGATCCTTTGGTTTCATTTGGAATGCTTTGTTCTCGTAATAGTCACACGGAGGGTGGTGCATCATTTGCTTGTTTGGCTCTTGGAGAATGCACTGTTCAGAACTGAGATTTCTTGATGCACTGGGAGCTTGGTGATGAATGTCTCTTGTGATTGCTTGCTCTTGCTGAAAGCAAAGTGATCAGTCATTTCACCGACACTGAAAGCAACCAGAACTGACATAACAAACTTCAATAATCTTCAGATAAAGAAATGCATGATTATAAACTCTTATTGTATGAATAAAACAGGAGTATCTTGAAATGAATCTCAAATAATTTGAAAAATACTTCAAATTACTTCTGGAAGAAAAATCCTTGATGCTACTTTTTTTTTGTTCCCACTTCTTTTTTTTCCCCCTTCCTTGTTTCACCTCACAGGGTATGGGTACTGTCCAAAAAGGCATGCCCCACAAGTGTTACCATGGCAAGACTGGAAGGGTGTATAATGTTACTCAGCACGCTGTGGGCATTATTGTTAACAAGCAGGTTAAGTAAGTAAATCAAATTCTGTGTATTGAAACTTCATATTTGGGAAAGTTGGTGTGTAACTGCCCCCGCCTTTCACTTTGCCAGTCAGACAGTTGTTGTCTTGATTGGTCATTCAAGGTGGGTAAAGTGTATTTCCTTTTTATAACCCAAGCAAATGATTCTTATTTGTCTTGGATCCTGTCAGAGGAAACAGTTTTTATTTTTCTGAGCAGCACTTTAAATGACATTGCCTAACAGGGTTTTTTCATCAAAACCTTCATGTTGGTACTGAAGTCCTTTTCAAATATTAGTTTGTAGCTATATCCAGTTGAATTTTGTGCAGTTCAGTCATAAGAGGACAAGTTGGTTTCTTTTGTTCCAGGAACTGGGCTGGAGTACATGGGTAATAAAATTATTTTTTGTAGGCTATGAGGCTAAAATTTTGTATTCTCCACTATTTTAATTTGAAATTGTCAGCACATTGCTATATATTAGTAAGCTTTTAGTTAAATAAGTTATATCTGATGTGCATCTGCAGCTATGTGTTTTGAGGTAATTGAGCTTATGGAGTTACTCATGTAAGGGCTATAAATTTAGATTTAAGTGACCTTTTTTCAATTAAAAACTTGGTTCCTTACTTTAGGGGCAAGATTCTTGCCAAGAGAATTAATGTGCGCATTGAGCACATTAAACATTCCAAGAGCAGAGACAGCTTCCTGCAGCGTGTGAAGGAAAATGAAAGGAAGAAGAAGGAAGCAAAGGAGAAAGGCATTTGGGTTCAGCTGAAACGCCAGGTAATGTTTCTGTTGAGTTGCAGTCCTTCTGAGGCACATTACTTAATTGTTTTGAGTTAGAGTGGCAGTAACACCCTGTGTCTGAACCAGAGCTGTCTGGTCTGTTTGGTGTCTGAACAGAACTGCCCTTCCGGGATGAAATGTAGTCTTGGCTGTGAACAAAGGGACAGATGCTTCCTGTTCTGTTGCTGATCTGCAGCAGCAGCTCTGTATGATTTATTTCTAGCTTCAGTAGTGTCTTTGTTAAAGTTGAATTTTTAGTTGCAACAAGTTCTGTTGTAGCCCTCGAAGCAGAGAATTAATAACCAAACTTTAGAGAGGAAATAGTGGCTGTTACTTCTGGAATTGCGGGGTACATCACTTGATGTTCATTGGTGGTGAGTTACATAGAGTGAAACGTAGAGGTTTTAGTTCAGCAGTGAGAGTCAGGCACACTTTCTGGCAGATCATTTCATTACTGATACTCCTTGAATCAAATTTTAGAGACTAGGAATGGTAAAGTTGCTGTAATGTTTATAGAATAAGGCATTAAAGGGTTACCAGAGTGTATTTTCTTTAATGTTGCTTTTGAGCTTTGGTGCCATGAGTTTTCTCTTTTGTTTTTCTGTTACAGCCTGCTCCACCAAGAGAAGCACACTTTGTGAGAACTAATGGCAAGGACCCAGAGCTGCTGGAGCCAATTCCCTATGAATTCATGGCATAATGCACGTTTAAAAAAATAAATTAAAGATCTGGTTTTGGACAAGTGTATGTGATTGTGGCTGATTCATTTAGGGTGTTTTTGTGTTTGAACAGATGCTTTATAAACCTTTTTTATGAAGTTTATTTATTTAACTTGCATTACCAGGATGCTTAGTCATTTAAATAATCGGCAGCCTTTGCTGACGAGTTTAGTCATTTGTATAGACTGTACATTATGGGAACACTGAAATTTGCTGGTAATTAGTAATGATCATGAGGTAATACGAGAGGACGTGGAATATTTCACCAGAAAACTTTAAAACATTTACCAAGAACTGTGCAGTGTCATGAAGGTTCACAATTTTGTAGGAAGAGAGATAATGGGCTTCAGATTTCATTGATACAAGTTTTGGCTAAGGGGCCTTATAAATACTGAGGAATTCTGGAAATCCTTTTGCAGAAACAACCTCTGGTTTTGGTGTTTCACCATTGTAAATTTTAAAAGAAGCATATTTAAAATGTTTAAGCACTCTTGAGAAATAATGATGTCTTAGAAACAGGACTTCAATTCCAAAACTGCCAGCGTTTGTATTTTGATTTTTAATATTTTAATTGGCTGGCATAGCTAAACACTTGCATGTTGGATGTTCTAATGCATTCCTCTCATCCCAGATTTATTGATACCTCATAAAAGCCCAGTGCTACTGCACAGTACTAACCAGTGCTGGTTTGGTGAGCTTTGTTTGAAATAGCGTGTGAAGCTTGCTAGAAACTGGTGAAGGTAACGTCCTTGGTTGGCCCTGAAATTGCATAAACTCAAGTTTAATTGTATATACAGCTAAATAATACCTCCCCTTTTAGTATTATATCAGACATTGTTCAGCTACCTTGAGTAAGTGATGTAAAACTAATGTCTACATGTGGAGAGTAAAACACTAGAGAAGCAAGTAACCTCAAGCCATCTGTAGGTATTGACTGTTGAAAGTTACTGAATGGTGAATTGCAGGGCAGCTGGTGAGTTTGGGACTGAGAAGTGGAGAGATAATGAGGTTTGCTTTATACCTAATGCTCAGTCGTGGGTGTTTCCATTCTTGTGGAATGTAGGTTTTGGACCTTGAATTCATAGTCTGGCTTGGCCTGGTGCTTAAGAGTGACAGGCTTTATGTGCTGGAGTTTTGAAAGTTCCAGCAAGCAGATGCTGTGTTTGAAGTTTCTCCAAGGTCCCATGTTGGAAGATGGAGCAGGCTGTATAGACGGAATGACTTTGGAAGTGAGTTGAAGATGGAGCAAAGCTCACCATTGCAGGCTGGTACATGTCACTAGTGCTGTATTTTGGCACCACATATATGGGACATGGAGTGCATCACCATCTCCAGAAGCCCTCACTTGCTTCTTATACACTTGGCTTTTATGGGCTTTTCTTGGAGCAGCTAAATCTGAGTACTAAAACCTCCATCAGCTTCTTTGGTTTGTTGATTTCCACAGCCATTTAAAACTGGTATTTGCCTCCCAAGATAAGCATCGTTTTCCACTAGGCTTTGTGTCTGTAGGAATTAAGTGGGAGGCTTTTTGGATATGAACTTTGGTGATGGTATTTTAAATTTGCCTGTCATGCATGCATGTCTAAGCTATTTTGGTTCTGTGTTTGGTTTGTACTCATTTGTCAAAATCACAGTGGATTAGTTGTAGCAGCCTGATGAAATGATTAACATCGTAAGTGGTGCATAGTTCTAAACTTTTAAATTTATTTTCAACTATTTGGAGTAATAAGACTGGACAGCATTACAGTGGTTTTGTTTAAGAGCTGTGCTCCCAGAGGTGCTGTGCATTGCAACAGTTCTCTATTTAGTGTCCATGTTTTTAAGGTCACTATGCCAACAGTAGCTGGACATAAAACACGTATTTGCAATCTGTGTGTGGGCCGGGAAGAGAAAGAAGGAATGCTTTCCATGGTCAGGATTCCCAGAAATGACCAAAAATGAAGTTGTGTTTGTACAGGAAGAGAGTACTCTTTGGGTTTGTTTTTTTTTTTTTTTGATGTTTGGAAATGGGACAAATTAACTGAGGTGTGGGTTTACAGACAGTACCTGTTAGTTGCACTCAATGCAGCAGTGGTGGTGGTTTTCATGATCATCTGAGGTTTGCAGAAGCTCAGCTGGGACTTTCATAGATCTCAATACCTGCCACTGAGATTTGCTTCCCATGTGTTCAGCTGCCCTGTTTTTACACAGTCCTGACAAAAGAGGGAGATCTGTGAATTGGGAAGAGTTGTTGAAGGACTGCCTGTTAGGACATCTTCAGTCGTAAGATGAAACCACGAGGCATGTTTCCTTCCAGAGTTTGGAGTCACAAGTTCCAACTCGCTCTGGAAGGGGTTTTTCACACTAGACCCATAAGCTGTAACCAGTTCTCTCTGGTCTTACTCTGAGGCTGGGCCTAGTAAGTAAAAAACAGGTGTTAATTCACAGGTTTCACAGCAGTTCACAACTCAAAGCCTTAAGTTTTTCATCTAACTGGGAACTCCTTGAAGTAGCAGAATTCTGGAGTCCTTTTTAGCCAGGTTCACAGTGTCTTCCAGTTCTCTTCTAGTGCAGAGACTTTGTTATCCTAGAGCTAGTGGACACTCTGTCCCTATGCAACATGCAGAGAGTGCATTTCTCTGGAAGTACAGCAAGCTGTTCCAATTCAGTGTAGTGCTTTGTGTCTGTTCCAGGGAGCGTAATTAGGAGGTGGGGGCTGAGCTGTTTCCCTCTTACCTCCTCCTTTACTGCCTCAAACCTGCCAAAAGCCCTGCCAAAATCTCCTGTTTTCTTCTAGAGAAGCAGCAAGGAAGTTGCCTTCTGAGCTGTCAGCTTTATCGTTTTTAGCATATTGGCAACACCAGGATCTGAGGTTTTCTGAGGAGTGTGTAGGCAGTGTTGGACTGGGAAGGTCAGTGAAAGAGCAGAAGGGACTGGGCAGGGGGAAGAACTGTGTCCGTGCAAAGGGGCTGTGGGCTGAGGACCCCAGGAGGGAGCAGGTGAATGGTGCACGTCTGAGTAGGGCAAGGGATTTGTGGGTGCCTCCATCCCTATTCGTGGTGGGAGACAGGTAAGCAGCTGCCAGGAGGAGGTATAAACAATTCATGTTTTTATAATCTTCCCACTGTATGTATTGGATGGAGTCTTGATGTTCTCTCCTTTCTTCTCTCAGTGCAATCCTGAACTCAGCATGTTTATGGCCCTCATGATCTAAAAGATGGGTGGCATGCCAGACCCAGATCTGTGCTGGAGTGTCAGCAGGGGATGACATCCAGAGGATTCCAGTATCTGTGCACATACTTGCCAGAAAAAGTGGCCTTTCCTATCCCAGCATGGGCAGGTCAGGCTCATCTTGTCCTTGCAGAGACTGCAAGACGCTGTGGATTCCTGTAGGTCAGGCCGTGTGGTGAGAGACATGGTTAAACTGGGCCCATCACTGGATAGAACCTCACTACTTGGGTGCAGGTAATGTCTCCCACAGTGCAGTAGCTCGTGGTATGGAAGTCGCAGATCATGGACTTTTTGTGTCCATGCATCTGCATCAGTGGGTGTACTACCAAGGTCTACATAAGAATCAAGTTACAGCTTCTGGGATTTGCACAGTCATAACCATTCTTGCTCAGGCATTGAATAGGAACATCACTCCCACCAACAGCACCCATACAGCTCAGGAACTCTGAAAAATACAAAACTTTTGCTGAGGTTGCTGATTCCATTTCCCACTATCTGGAAGAAGAGGCTTTGGGTGACAGCCCCTGGGCTCTCAATCATCTTTCTGTTCATGCCCACTCCAAACTGTTTAGCCATTGATCAGCAGGAATTGGAGAGTATAAGGAATAGCTGCAGTCTTGCAGCCTTGAACATGGACTTGTGCTCCTTTTGGTTCATGAGAGAGTGGTGAAACCCTGGCAGCTCACAGCAAAGGTTCTTCCTAGTGCTACGCCACATGGAAAAGCTTTGTCCCTGTTGCTCATGATCTCATGGTCCTGCCAGTATTGAGCCCAGGTTGACTGGTTGACTCCACTACATTAGCAAAGACTTCCAGGAAAACTGTGCATTTGGTTTCTTAAGAGAAAAAGTAGCTCCAGAGGCTCTCGGAATGTCTTCCCTTCCACAATCACAGGAGTAAGCCACCTAGTCTCCCTGAAAAGTAACTGCTGTTGAATGTTAGCAGAGCTTGCAATAGGGCTGTGGGTCAGGCAGCAGCATGGCATACTTGGCACTGAGCAGTGTTGCTGTAAGAGAGTGATAGATGATAAGGACAGTGGCATGGGCCATCTGCATAGGATGTATGAAAGTACACCCTGGCACTTCCAAGTGGGACCAACAAAGCTGAGAAAGGAAGGGCTCCTTGGAATAGCTTTGAGGCTCAAGTATCCCAGTGGTGCTTAGTCTGCAGAAGGGGGACTGCTAATCTGAGCCCCAACTGCTTTAATTTACTGAGGTGCTCCTATTGCACCTGGATAGATGTTAATGGTAAGATAGTCTGTCACACCCTAGATGTTAATTCTGTCGTATGGTGTCCTGCCTGGGCTTGTACACTGTTCTCTCTCTGCTTGACCATCACCATTTGCCCTTTGTGGGTCCTCTAAGCAGCAGAAGAGGCAGCATGAGTTCTACAGCTGCCCAGAAAGGAGCAGCTCCCCAAGTTTTGGGAACACTGGTTGCTTAATACTACTGCTTTCACAGCTCAGTGCCTGGAAACCATCTGCCTGGAATGGACTTGTTTCAGTTGCATTTTCAGAGGCACACTGAATGTACTCTGAGAGCTCTTTTGTAAAGAAAAGTGTAAAAATAGCTTGTGGTGGATATGTTGTGAAGGAGGCCAAAGACAAGCCATCCTGTGACAATAGAAGATGACAATAGCAGGAACCTGTGGAAACCAAAAGCTCTTAGTGATAGGAGAGGAATCTTTACAAAAGAAAAGAGCTCACTGGCATGATGGGGAGTGAAGTAGAAATTTTAGAGACAAACAGTTTTTGAGGTTAAAAGGGCCCTAGGTGTTACCATAGGGGTTCTTAGGCCCTAGAGTAACACACATAAACAGCACTTCTTCCGCCCTGCTTTTGTATAGATACTACTTTAACTGATGGTCTTAACTCCTGTGAAGTTCAATAAAAAGCAGTGTGGAACTGCCCTTGGCAGAACATTTCAGGGGCACCAAGGGTGAATCTTTAAACCCGGCAGAGCGCTGGCATGGGGGTGTGTGGTCCTCTGGCTGCTGCAGGGCACAGAGCTTGAGCTATGCCTCAGCTTCCTGTGTGAACTCTGTGCCCATGGGAAGCAGGGAGCAGTTCCTCGCCATCCCTGTCCCCACAGTGCCAAGGGTTCACTTTCCTCAGGAACACCTTTTCTCTGGTAGGCCAGAGCTGGCAGCATTATTTGGTTCCCTGATTCTGAGTTTTCTTGTCACTGCAAGCACTGGGGCTGAGGATATCCAAAGAAATGGATAGAAGGTCAGGTACTATGGCTCTTACATAGATGTAGGGAGAAAGTAGCAGGGAGGACAAGAGCAAAGTGTGGGAAAACATGACTTGTCATTTCCTGATCTTCTGAGAACTATATTGAAGGTGGGGGGAAGGTGACCTAGTGCAGCACCGGTGCACAGCCCCACCACTGACGACGTTCATCTCAGCTGCCTGTATGTGGGCATCCAGTGCCACCTGGGCTGCTCTTGGGCATCAACCCCAGGGCCCTGCAGCTCTCACGATGGCTCCATCCTTCAAAGTCATGAGATCACTCCTTCTGAGTACCAACCACTGGACTCTTCTGTGTTGTATCCTGCTGGCACGTGTTATCTCCCTGATAAAGATTAAAGCAGCCTCTGAATGAATTATTTGTCTTGTAAGCACTTACACACTTACAAAGCAGCGCACAGCAGAAGCAGCTTTGCTGGAGCCTGGGCAACGGTTTGCAGAGACTGAAACATCCCCACAGCTGCTTGTGGGTTTGAGCCTCATCCATGGGCAGCTCATGGTGGAGCACCTTTCTTCTCTGAAACTCTCCCACTTCAAAACCCCAAAGGGTCCAATCAAGACTGCTTGGGTTTCAGGGCTGGCTGTTGCTTGATCCAAACTGGGATTTCAACACTGGCTGTGGAGGGGTGTATCCAGGTGCAGGAAACAAAATAGTCTGAGGTAAAAGAATGAGTAATTTCCTTTCTTTTGAGATTCAGGTCCTTTGCTGTAGGGAGGGCGGTGCATAAAGCTGGAGCCTGTTGCAGTGGCTGGGGCTGGTGTGGAAGTGCACATCCTAGACCCAGTGAGGCTTCTGCTTGCATCTGCCCCCTGCCTCAAGCAGGGGCGATGCACAGCAGGGTACTGCAGTGCCTACCCCAAACTTCGGCCACAGGTTGCATGGGCTACCTTGGCTGTCCCCAGCCCACTGGTGTCTGCGCCCACCGGGACCACCCTATGCCCTGGGAACGGGGAGGGTGGTGAGGAGGAAGGGGCAGGGGTACAACCAGGGTGGGCAGCGGGGGGATGCCACTGAAGGGCAAGGGGCGGACGGCCAGGGGCTGGCGACTCACCGGGGGCGGTGCCGCGGGGAGCGGGGCGGTGCTGTCGCCAGAGCCTTTAAAAGCCGCCGTGTGCGCTACAGGCTGAGCCGAGTCGGTCCGAGTCCTCCGGCCGCCGAGGCGCCTCTCCCATGCGCCTGCCGAACATGTCCCAGCCCTTCCTGCTGGCGCCCATCGCCGAGTGCCCGCCGGTGCCGCCCAGCGCCCAGGTCCGCCTGGCCGTGCTGGGAGCCCGCGGCGTCGGCAAGAGCGGTGAGTGCGGGGAGTGCCGAGGCTGCCCATCCCCTGCCCCTACCCCTGCTCTCCGTCCGTCTGTCCGTCTGTCCCGCCTAACGCGGCTGCTCTGTGTTTCAGCCATGATCGTGCGGTTCCTGACGAAGCGGTTCATTGGGGACTACGAGCCCAACACAGGTGAGGCGGGCGCGGTGGGGCGGGACGGGCGCGGCGGCCCCGCGGGCGGCTCACGGCTCTCTGCTCCCCAGGCAGCCTCTACTCCCGCATGGTCCATCTGGAAGGGGACCACGTCGCAGTACAGATCCAGGACACGCCGGGGTGTATCCAGGTACGGAAATGCTTTGAATCAATCGGTTTGCTCTGCCACCTAAAGGCTCAGCTTTTGAGCCCAAATTTCCTACATGTCCAGACTTAAGTTTCCGGAGAGAGAGCTCAGGCTTCCCTTTGGACCCGTTTGACGGTGCTGTCTGTGATACAGACTTTATACTTTCCCCACCCGATGCCAAATCGGTGCTGCTCTCTGTTATGCTGCAGGTGCAGGAAGACTGTGTGCAGGTGCCTGACTCCCTGTCCAGGTGTGTGAAGTGGGCAGAGGGCTTCCTCCTGGTCTACTCCATCACAGACTACAGCAGCTACCAGTCAGTCCAGCCGCTGTACCAGCACATCCGAAAGGTCCACCCAGATGCCAGGACTCCCATCATTATTGTGGGAAACAAAGCAGACCTCCTCCATGCCAGGCAGGTACAGGCAAAAGAGGGACTACAGCTGGCAAATGAACTGGGCAGCCTGTTCTTGGAAATCAGCACGAGTGATGACTCCCAAGGCGTCTGTGATGTCTTCCAGTATCTTTGCAAGGAGGTCAGCAAACTACAGCATGCCAGCAGCACAGACAGGAGGCGGTCATCTATCATCCCTCGGCCCAAATCTCCCAACATGCAAGATCTAAAGAGACGTTTCAAACAGGCTTTATCTTCCAAAGTCAAATAAATCTCCCAGTGAGATCCTGTGTCACTCAATAGACTTTATTTTTGTAAAGTAGTTAATAAAAATCTTTATTTTTGTACTAAGGTCAGCAGTATAGAAGTAAGTATGTGGAAGTATTTCCTTGCTGTTTTCTCATTTGACTGGTTGGCTATTTTAAAAAAAAAACAAACAAAAAGCTACATAGCAACTAAATAGAAGTTGTTGGAGAAGGGAATTTTTTGCCTGAAGTTTTTAATTCCATTTCTGCTTTGAGCTGGGATTTACTGTACCATGCTACTCAAATGATCTTTATTTTGGGGCCTCAGTTTCCTGTTTGTAAAATGGGAGTGATAATGATGTAACTCACCTGCCTTTATAAAGTGCTTGGAAAGCCTTTGGTGGAAAACTTTATAGGAGAAAAAAAAAAGCTTTATTCAACATGAAAATATAAAACTGTCTGTAAGAATGCTGATTATAACAGGACTGCTTTCCTCCCTCAAAACTGCTGTTTTGCTTGCACCTGTAATAGCCTGAATGCTGATAAGCTGTTAGGAATGAGTTCCAATTTCTGATGTGCTTTGGTGATCTGTTCCACAGAATTAATCTTTTGAGCCCCAAGCATTTAACAGGAGGATTGCGTTTCTTCTGCAGATTACTGTGGAACAAAGTGCTGAGCAATCGGCAGCAGAGGAGTGTGTGGGATGGCTGTTGCTTTCTCTGGAGATGTGTGATAGGAAGGACTGATGCGTAGGTTCCCTGAACAGAAAATAGCTACGTTTATAACGAATCACATCTTTATCTTCCCCAGGGTAATTTTGTAGCTATTGGAAACAGGTCAGACTTTTTACTCTTCTTTCACATAAGCTCTAAACCATACTGGAATGGGTTTTATTAACTGTTTGCTGGATGTCAGAGCATGGAATGTGGGTTTTGCTCTTGAGGTATGCCTCTGAAATATATATGTAAAAATAAAACTGTTCCATGCTGAGTAGAAAGTGTGGAAATGGATTAATCTGTGCAGCGGAAACTGCTGTCCCCACTCAAGTGCAACTCAAGTAAGATTTTATTTTTTAAAATCTCACTGATTAAGTCCAAAAACCATTTTCTTCTTTCCTTTTGTTAAGAAAGGCAGGGGCCTGCTGTGCCTTGCAGCTAGCGGGCAGTCTCTTGTTTCTGACCCCTGGGGCTTGAAGCTTTCTGGGCTACCTCAAGTCTTCATCTACAGATAAAAGTCTTCCTGATGGTGGTAATTGAGGGAAGGGTGACTGAATAAGCTAAAGATTGTGCTTTTTGTGGAAGTATCTGAGGTTTGTGTTAGCACAGGGTAGGGGCATGGGATGCCAGCAGCATTATTCCCCACCTAGGGCTATGTGCATATGTCAGTCCAGGCATGTTATCTGTATGTCTCTTCCCTGAAGGCCCTGTGCTGCCCTACCAAATGGAACAGGAAAGCTGAAGGGAGGAAGCTCCAGACCTGCAATAACAGACTGAAGCTGGAACTGCCAAGTGGGTCCAAAATTCTTGGAGTTAATTCATGTCAAAAACACGGTGATAGCCTGGACAAATCAAAGTAATGTTTAAATGTGTTAATGCTTGTTTTAACACATGTTAAATATTTCTTTGCTGTGAGAGTTACTCTGCCAGGCCCAGGGCTGTGGTCTGGGATCTCAAGGGGGCAGTGGGGATGGGGTTGGTGAAAATGAGCACGTCCCTGGCAGAGCTGCACTCACCACACGGGCCACACGTTCATGGGGAAATTTGAAGAGTTAAAAATCACAAGTGGGATACTTAAAACATGTCATCTTTCTGAAACCAGGATAACAATTTTTTTCCAGGAGAAAATACCACTGTAATATAGTTTTGGTTGTTTTTCAAGCTGTAGCTTTCATCTTTGGAAATTGCAAAGCTTGATTTCCTATTCATGCATCCAGTACAGAGTTTCACCAAGCAAGTTGCTAAAAATATCCTGCTCATACATGGGTGCAAAATATACTAAAAGGTTAGGTAATGTGTACTGGACCTGTCTGCATTGCATCATAGTCCTCAAAGGCCAGGTGAAAAAGCACGTTAGGCACTGACTTTGGGTACCTCCAGCTACCCCTGGCAAAGCAGAATCTTGGGTCCCCACCGTGGTACACAAGGAGAGTCTGTGCAGGAGCCAGTGGGCACACGAGGGGCATGGATGGGCAAGAGCAGGAGGGTAAATACAGTCATTTGCCCAGTCTCCTTCTGTCATGGGGAGAAGCTAAAGAGATGACCCTTGCTACATAGGCACACATGTTCAGGTCAAGGTGCAAACCCTCCTGTCCCCTCTCTACACTTCGCATATTGTTGGGCTGCTCTAGACACATCTCAGGAGCAGGATGAGCCTGTCAGCAGTGTAATGAGGAATCTGGCTGACTAAAGCATGCCCATGGCAGGGAAGGAGGGATGTTCTGACCTGCATCCAGCCTAAGGCAGCAGCTGAGTTGGGCTATTCTAGATAGTGCTTTTGAGTACAGGTACATAAATCAGGCATTTATGCTGTTTGTCTGAATTTGCCCTGGCTGGCACAGATCTACCTTCACCCAGTTTTCAACTCTGAGCTGATGAGAAAAGAGCAGGAGGAGCCTGCTGGCTCCCAGCTCATTTTGCCCCAGCATTTTCTTCAGTCCTTAGTGAGCAGACAAAGAGGGGCATATCAGGACATGGAGGGAAAAGCATCCCTCAAGAGCTAGCAGAGGAGCTCCAAAGCCTTGCTTTTCCTGAGCCATGGCCTCTTATGCCCTCCCTACTGAGTACTTCCCATCACCAGTATCTAAGCCCTTCGTACAGAGGCCAGGGTGGCTTCAGGAGGGTTAGAGGAGCATAGCCTGGCCTTTCTCCCTCATCAGAGGAAAATATGCAACTGCTTCCTTCCTCCCACCACCTCCGCTATGAAACAGAATCACAGCAATTTTCCCTGACAAGACAGATGAGTGGGTTTTCAGAAGCAGGGATGTGTGCAGCATCACACACTATTATGGCTGCTACTACATCAGCATCTCCCCGCTGCTGGACTATTTTGTCTAGTTATCTCCAAGCTCTGAAATCATCCAGTAACGCTTTAAGACTTCATGAATTTTAAAATAGCAGCTGCCATCAACCTTTTCTTTGTGCTTCAGTTCAGAAGCTGCAGATCTCTAGACAGAGATAGGAATATTTTCTTCAAAAAGCTTTATGAATGCCCCTTCACTTTCTGTTGCGCTCGAGCACCTGGAGCCAGGCTGCTTCCTCACTGTCTCTTGAGAGGGGCTTGGCTCTCAGCACGTGTGACGGTCAGTGCTGCAGCTTCATGCTGTATTCTCTGATTTGTTTGTATGAAGGACTGTGGATAGACAAGACAGACTGTGAATAAGGGCTGTGTTCATGCTATGAGCAAGAGCTGGATTCAAGCTTCAGACAGTGAGCAAAAGTGTTCAAGATTTGGATGGATGGATGGATGGATGACTAGAAACAAATCTGCATCCCATGCCCGGACTTCCTGTAAAATGATTTTATTCCTGGGGGACTTCATTAGCTTTTGGTGAATCTACTGTTTATTTAAGAAGGTCTGAATATATTCAGAATAAAGTCCTTTAGGCAAAGGTGACCTTTTGTGGCAGTTGTTGCACTTGACATGGGTTTGCACTGATGATTCACACCAGTATAGTAACAGGATCTCTTAAGTTTCTCCTACAGTGAGGATCCCAAGTCAATTGTCCTACGAGCAGTATCTCTGGGGGTGATGCTGTTGTTGGGGCACTACACTGAACTACATGGAATGCTCCAAAGAGCTGTCTTCCTGAGGTACCTTCAGAGTGACATCCCTGAGAAGCTTATTATGAGTTAGTGTGTGGCTCACAAAACTGCAGCTCAGCTTGGATCTTGGGTAATTAGTGACAATTCAGATTTCCAGAAAACTCTACTGATTCTCAGACTTGTTGTTCCAGCACTCTCCTCATTTCATCTGTCTAAAAAGAAGGAGAAAGCAAAGCCTTTTTTTGAAAATGGTTTCGAAAGGATTGGTTTTCTGAAGTTTTCTTAATATGTTCAATGCTGGATGCTCTTGACTGAAAGAAGTATAAATACATATTGTGACTTGTTATGCCAGTGTATATTGTGGAGCATAATCAATTATATACTATCTTTCCACACTACCAAAATAAAAAATCAGGATATAGAGACTGAGCATTCATTTCACTGCCCTATGATACTTGATTTACAACTGAAAAGCTATGTAATGTATTTTGCATAATGATTATAGAGCTTCATGGATGTCATATCTGCTGTTTTGAAAAATGCATTTGGTTGTTTGCTGTCCATGTTTTACTTTTATGACTGAAAATAGCCATCTCTAGGACCAATCCTCACTCAGAGGCCCTCAGGGTGGGAACTGCTATATAGAGGGGACTGCTTTAGCCCCATGCTGCATCCTCTGGGCTTTGCTGGACAAGTGTTTGGGCAAAGGCATTTGCCCATGTGCCTGAGCTTGCAGGGTCATGGTTCAGCAACCGTATTTTGCTCTTGATCTGTGCACAATATTGTCATTAAAATGTATCTGTCCAGGTAATTGCACAAGGTTATTTGTCAGCCTGCATTACTCGGAAGTGGTAATTAATTCTTAAAGCTGGAATATTTCTCTTCTAAGGTATTTGGCTCTTTCTCAGTTACTAAAAACATCATCTTCTCAGGTTTCAAATGGTCCTTGCAAACATTTCATAGTAATTTTATCCCTTGGGATGGTTAGCCAATATCAACAAATACTGCTACTGGCAGCAGCTCTGAGAAGAAAGGACTACACTCTCCTCTGGCTGGGGCAGTGGGGTGAACTACAAACTCTGGTCCTGCAGCTGATACTTCCTTCCCCTGCAAACAAACCCCAGTGCAGGCAAAGTAAAGTGCCTGACCCTTTCCATGAGCTTTTAAGAGTACAGTTTGATCTGAAGCACACTATGCAAGCAGACCTCCCACTGATACCATTCCTTTTTTTGGTATTAAGAAGTCTAAAGGTCTCTTTAGGCCTAGGAGATAGGTCTGGGACATAGATCAGGAGAAGCCTGAGGAGTGCAGAGCTCTTGGAGAAACTGCAGCATGTTATTGACAACCCCTTAGGATCTGAAGCAGCTAAGGTGGTGTTGCCTACCTGTAACACAACAGCAGGCAATAAATATGGGTGCAATTAGACTGATTTGGGTGAAAATATATTGGTTGCACTCAGATGCTTGGAAAGAAAAGGCCTGGCTGTCATCCTACCATGCCCAGCACCAGTGCCAAGGCAGCTGCCCACCAGCCCCCAGGAGTTAGCTGGGGGAGACTCCCCTCAACTGAACTGAGACTCAGCAGCTTCAGAGTAAAGTGTGCAGTGCAGCCCATGAAAAGGAGACATACCTGATAATTTTGCTCCTAAACAGGGAGGAACCATCTTGCATGATGTCCCCATCTTGGACAGCCACACCTGATCTGTGCTCCCCAGCAATGAGGAGATAAATCCACAGTCTAGATTTACAGCATTTTTTCATTCTTCACCATCTTTGAGCCTCTGAACTGAGTTGGAAAAAAGCTGGACTGGGCTTTAGACATGAAGTAATCACTCCATCAGTACAGGCAGAAGGAACATTTGAGGATTTTATATTAGTACTGTGGGTTTTTTTACCCTTACTCTTACTCTGTCATGTCTCAGCCAGGATATAGAGGCTAAACCGGAGACCTTTGTTTGGGTTTTTTGCATTCTTTAAGTGCCTGGTATCCTATTCAAGTGCAATGTCCCTGCAGATTAAGGGTGCTTAAAACACAGCATTGGTCAAGAGGGAATTTTTACATCTGCCTAAGTAGTGCTCACATATGGCCTGTTAAAAAATCCCCTCGTAGCAGGCTGGCTTGTGGCTGTTGCACGACAGGGCTTTGGCTGTAATTAGAATGTGCAGATGAGCTACTGCACCTGCTCTATGCTACTGGCTCCCCATCTCTTGGCCACCCACCAGGGGAAGAGGTGCCTCAGCATTTTAGGGAGGGCCTCAAGAAAACACTGGTGCTTTTGCAGTGAGCACCATCAGGTGCAATTCTGAAGGTGGGTTTGAGTCCATTTTCCTTCAAACAGGTACCAGTAATTGATTTACTATTAAAAAGGTTTATAAATTGCCATATCTGGATGTTTATCTTTTTTCAGTACATAGCAAATGGATGCAGATGGAGCATGACTTCCAGAGACTCTTTAGTATTTAAACAGGAAGACAAAAATGTAAGAGTTAGTCTGAATCTCATGTGGCTTTCTCATCTTGGTGTAGAAAAGCCTATCTAGAGGTAAGGGCTATTGATAGGAGGCAAAGGCCTGTGCTAATTCAGGCTCATACCTTGAAGACAGAATATGCATCCGGTTGTTGAGGTGACTGCTGATTTTAGCTCTGGCGTTGAATAATGGAATAGCATTAATAGACTGATGTAAATCTCTCCATATTTGTTATGCAAAATTGCAATCTCAGTAGTGAAACAGCCTTCTTTGATTTTGCTTAGATGTTGAAGAACACTGCACAATAAATATGCATACACTTAGGTTAATGTGAGTGAACTAAGAGGTGTTGCCTAATATAGGTACAATTCCAAGAACTGATGCATCAAATGCAATGAATTGTTTTCCCTGGCTTTTGATTGTTTCAGGGATTTCTGAACAAGTTTGCTTGAAGACATTATAGTATATTTACCTGTGTTAATAAGATGTTCAGATACGAAATTGATAAAATATGAGCAAGATACAAAGCAGAACTGAGTTATTTTAATCTGGGCAGTGAGCTGTATTGCTGCTTGCCTGTCCTCTTGCATAGTAAGGGGAAGAGGCAGGAGGAAACTGGGATTTTCAGCGGGCCACCCTCATTGGGACGCAGCAGAGGAGAGCTAAGGACATGTCACTTCTACTCCCAGCCACACCACATAGACACGTGCCTGAGAGCTGTGCAGTGGGAACTGATAATTATAAAAGCTTCTTGCTTCTGTGAATGCAACACAATGGGCTTCACCTCACTGCTTGTGCCCTTCCTGGTCTTCAAAATCCTCCCAGTAGGGAGCTGAGATGGCAGACATGACTTAGCCACAGAGGAGGTTTCTCCTGACCAAAAGTCTCCATGGTTTGTGCCTGTGCTGACAGCTGAAAGAGAGCTGGAGACTAAATTCCAGTCCCAGAGTCTAGTGGACTAATCCATACCCACTTTGTTTAAAGGTAATTGTCCCTAGATTTGGCAGGACTACATAAAATAGCATTCAGTCCTGCGACTTTTCTGGGCCCGCTGGGATACTCAGGTTCCTAATGATAATTTTTTAACTTTTTTTTGCTTTTCTCCTGCAGTTCAAAATACCCAAAATTATTTGAGAACTGTGTTTGAGCCCATGAGAGCAGTATTTTTAGCACTCAAAATAGGCTTTGTGTTGTCTTGCATGAGGCTTGTGGAGGCATTTATAGTGCAACGTCCAATAGGGTCCTATTAAAGGTTGTGTGGGAAGAACCTAGCACCACGCTATCCATGCTGTCTTTTGGGGAACAACTTGTGGGAGAGGGCAATTCCCAGGGCAGTGTCTGGACACTGGCTTGGAGGAGCTGGCTAGGGCCACCCACAGAAGAGCTAGGCAGTGAGTTGTCAGCTGGAGTAGGTGGTCAGAATTCCACCACAGAGATCTACTCCATGACCCTCCTTCAGGCCCTTGAAGGGACAAATCTGTTTGCTTCAGTGGAGACCAGGATTTTTCTGTGCAGCTTGCCACTGCTGTGGAGAGTTTGGCTCTGTTTTCTTTGTCGTTCTCCTTCATGCATGTGCAGGTTGGTTTTACACCTCTCCTAAGCCACCTCTTTGCCAGAATACTTAAACCCACGTTCCTCAGTGTCTCTTTGTGGCCATTGACCATCCAGTGGACTTCCTCTGGTTTCTCAATGACCTATTGAACTGCAGGTCCTAACACGGGACAACATTTCTGGGGTGGCTTTACCAACATTAAGTAGAAATGGAGTAATAGCAATGCTTTGACTGTCAGCCACATTGCTCTTAATCCATCTCCAGTTTATCATTTGCTTCATTCACATTAAGTCCTCACTGAAGTCTCATAGCAAAGCCAGGTCCTTTCCTGAATGGCTGTTACATAGGCAGAAGAGTGCAATCCTACACCAAAGCATAGGGCTTGCACTGATCTTGTTGAAGTCTGAGGGGTTTCTATTGGCCCAGGTCTCAAGTTTGTCAAGGTTCCTCTGGACTGACTCTCTACCATCTCTGCCAAATGGAGATGGTTGTCATTGCTTCTAATCTATTACCACTTGTAAATATACTGAAAGTGCCCTCTGTGTCATTGGCCTGGTGACTGATGAAAATATTGAACAATATCAGCTCCTGTGTCATTCCCTGGGGTCCTCTGTTCATTACTGGCTGCCAGATGGCCCATCAGAACATTGATTATTACTCTGTGACCTAATGGTCCAGCTAATTTCCAGTCCATATAACAATTTGTTCATCCAAGTTATGTTCACTCAGCTTTTGCATGAAAATACTGCAGGAGAATTTCCACTTGCCAGAGGTGTCCCTGATCACCTTCAGTTATAGATCATAAACAGCAGCTCCCTTGGGTGAATCCCATCTGCCCACCTGGACCTGAATACTTACAGATTCTCTTGGTAGACCTTTATTTGTTGCTCCTCCTGTATGTTGTTCCTCTTCTTCTCAAATCATGCTGGACACGCGAAGGTGTGGGAGTAAGTTTTGCTAATGAAAACATATGAAAAAAAAGGCATTCAGTGCTTTGTTTTCTTTGCTTATCCTCTGTCAGTGGGTTGTCTCATTCATTTGTTGGTGGATTCACAATTTTTCCATATTTGTTTTAGCTGCTAAGGTATGTACAGCAACCTTCACATTTCTCTTTGTGCCTAGACAATCTAAGCTCCAGCTGGGCTTTGTCCTTTCTCATTTTGCCCCAGAGTGAATAAACAGTGCTTGCAAGCTACTTTTGGCTGCCTGCCACGTTTTCAATTATTGTTATCTCTTCTTTTGCATGTCACTTGATTGAGAAGATACTTGCTTAGACAAAGTCCTGCACAAGGGGATGGTTTGCTCCTAAGCTCTCATTTTCATATTCCCTGAGCCATGATTACTACTCTCTGACCTCCCAGGCTTTCAGCTGGCCTAGGTTGTCTAGTCATAAGAATTCCTCCTTGAGGTCCCACCTCCAGACTGCAGCCCCCCATCTGTTGGCACTCTGGGCCCATGTCACCAGTTCAGGTCTCACCTCATTTTTGCGAACCACAGCCTTAGTGTTAAGAAGCCTTTCTGCCCTCAGACATTTCCACAGCTCAGCTCCTCTGGGGCACTTTTCTCTCCTCCATGTCAGCTTGAGAGAAGACAGTAAATTATGGATATAAGCTGTAGCATGGGGATTCAGGCCAAAAATTTGGGCATAATTTCTACGAGTTTAGACAGTTAGGTCTGGAAAAGGAGCACAGAAATTTCGTTAAATCTCACCTTTCAGAATTTTTAAGAACAGTCTAGATATATATCTATATAAAACAAGAAAGAAGAGGGCAGTGGGGTTATGTATTCCTGCTCTGGGACTGGAAAAGCTGGATGAATTCCTGACCCCTGCTCAGCCTCAGCCTTCTGTCATCTCTTCAGTGTACTGTCTGCTTTGTTCACCCATGAGTCTCTGCCCATTTCAGCTCTTTTTCTCCACATGACCAGGTCCTTGAGGGCCCTCCCTGACTCTCACACTTTCTGGGCTAGAGAAGTGCATTTCATTCCTTCACTATCATGAGCTCTGTGTCTTCATAGTCAGGAAATCCATCACTCCATGGTTTGAAACACAGTGAAGCCACACTAGTGGGTGCCTGTGAGCACATAATCTCCTTGGAGAGATAGGCTGTTATCCTCACCAAGAAAGGGCTGAAGGTGGCTGCCCACCAACCTGTCAGCGCCTTCCCGGAGCACCCAGAGCAATTCAGAGTGCTCAGTCCACACGCTGCCAAGCGTGAAAGGGGGCTGGAAAAATCAAACAACAAATCTCCCCCCAGCACGGCTGCCCACCACCACCTTGGGACTATTGCTGGGAGGGACGGAACTGGCACCCTTCCTCTGGCTGATGGAGCAGCTGCTGTCCAGGGGCCCTACCGCTGCCCTCAAGCATGACCACCAGCTGTGTCTTGGACGGTGCCAAGGGACATTTTTGATGACTTAATTTAGAGAATCACTCAGAAAATATCAGCAGAAACCTGGTGTAATTGTCATAATTTCCACTCTCAGTAGTAATGTCTTTTTGTCCTCCCCATATCAAAAAGCAACACAGCTGTGACCTGTGGTCCTGTGATCATGACAGTTTCTCCATCTCCAGCTCAGCAGCATACCATGGAAATGTTGAACCACCTAACGTTAATCATTATCAAGTACAGAAAGTGGAGTTCTGTACTCGCTGGAGAGGAAAGCCCTGGAGCTCAGGGTGCAGCTTCACTCCCCAGGGGAGCTTTCAAGGGCTGCCACTCCCACAAGAGCAGAAGCTGCACCCACCTGTGCTGCCCATCCTCTTCTTCCCCAAAAGCTTCAGTCAAGCCTGGGCTGAAAGCTCTTTATTTCAGCATGTGCATTTCCAGAAAAACGGTGGCATCTAATCACATCCCCTCTTCCCCAGCTTTTCTGCTGCAGGTCAGGTTTACTCCAAGGGAGCCACAGTTAAGGACACTTGCTGCCATATGAAGTCACAAGTCAGTATCTCTGCCCCAGTTAGCTAAAATCAGATGTGATAAAAGCAAAACCAACCCCAAACCTTCACATTTCCTAATGAAATCAGCCTATGCCTTGGTGAGCTTGTGCAGTCTGCAATTTCACAGCTCTTCAAAACCCATGGGTGTTCATTGCTTTGCTTTAGTTCTCAGCGAACACTCAGAATTTGCTGTGAAACTGTAATCAAGGTGGGATCTAGTCCTGGGATGGTATTTTGCACACTGCAAAGGGTGGGAGGAAGGATGATGAAGATGATGTTTCTTTTAGAGGAAGTATTGCACATATAGCAGTGTGCACTTAAGCAAGGAAGTTATGGACTCTACAACCCAACTTCTGTAATAGTTCATAGCATTTAAACATAATTAAAATGTGGAGGCCTGAGGAGGCCTCCTGCAGTTTGTCAATACCAACTTTTGCCCTGAAGACACCTTACAGCAGCAAACTCCTCAACTAAAGATTTTCCAAATCAAATGGAAACTCTGAAGACTTTTATTTCTTGTATTTCTTATGTTTCCTTTTCACTCCTGACCATAAACTCTGTATAAGCTATCCACAAGCAGGTAGTCTGAGAGAATATTTTATTACTGATGACTACATTTCTCCTTTCTGAATAATAAATAAGGGATTCATACAATCATTGCTGTTGTTCTCAAGAAAATCCCACTTTCCTTACGAGAAATCAAAGGCAAGCCAGACTTCTTTACCAATTTTTCTAAATTATTTCTAATGGTACACATATTTGCTTTCACAGCACAAGTCCCATGGTGTGACTTTTGCTTTAAAACTGTCAGCTCCTGGGGAAAAAAAAATCTCTCCTATCATTAAAGGCAAATTTCTAGCCTTCATGCGTGACAAGAAAAGTGATGGGCCATGGTCTAATGTGACCCAAAGACTCAGAAGAATACTGTCTGAGCATCCTGAGCTTCAAAGCTTACCTTTTAAATTGTATGATTTTTAAATCAATTTACTGATGTGGAGACAGTGGTAGGAAGGAGAGAGTATGGCTTGCAGTGATTTTATTCGCTTTAGCTTTTCTGTACTTTAAAGGAATGGCCATGCAATCCATGGGAGTGAGCTGGGGAAAGCGACGGCAGCCGAAGTCATTGGCTCATGGAAACCTGGGAGCTGCAGCTCTTAAAAGGAGGACCCTCCTGGGAGTTCCAGGCAGGGACTGGTGTGCTTCTGGAAAGGAAGCATTGGCTACTGTACATCATCTGCTTGCTCTCCTGTTTCTCTCTTCCTCTAGGATTGTTGAGCCCATTGATTCGTCCCTTATACTTCTTGGAAAAGTTGCTCACTGAGGACTCTGACAGCTTTGTTTAATCTTCCTGGGGCTATGCTTGGAGGCTTGAGCAAGTCATTACTACCAACAGCTCTAATTTGAACTAGGCCCTTGTTGCTATCAATCAACATGGGGCAGAGGGTCGTGCTCAGCTAGGACAGCCAACGCAGACGGCTGAGGAAGGAAAATTGCAGCAAGCAGAAACCCTGTATAACATGAGCCTTAGCTGGGGGCTTCTGTCTGGGGCAGATTGCATGGAGAAGGACAGGAGCTACTGACACTGCTTAGCCCTGACTGAGTGAAATAAGCCTCTAAAGATAGTGGGATGTGTGCATTCATCCTATCTCCTAAAATGAACTCAATAAGCACTACAGGGAACAATGAGATGTGAACAACCATGGGAGGCTCTTAGCCCAGGGCTGATAGGGTCTATCTCCACCAGAAATTTTTAATGCTCAGAAATGTCTTTCTGAGTCTTATTTACCTCTGTGCACAGGCTATCACTGAGCCCAGGAATCTCAATGCAGAGGTATTGCTGTGGCAGGGAGTCCCCAGCCTCACAGAGACTGGAATGTGGCAGCTCAAGCTGAGCACAAAAGAGGGAGTACAAGAGAAATTTACAGGTCTATTGTAAAAACAGTTTTTTCCTGTTTTCCAGCATTTAACAAATGTATAGTCTCCTCCTGTTAACATGTACTGGGTTTGTGTGTATATATTGTTGGCATTAAACCTCTGATGAGTTCAGTGTGTGCAACATTTTCTGCAAAGCTCCTCTCCAAGCAGATCCAGGCCTGCTGAGGACAATTCCTGGTCCTTTGTGGTGGGGTGCAGAACCCCATAGCCTGCACTCCCTCCCTATCCCTGTCCCCATCCCTGTCCCTGAGCCCCTTGCTGCGGTGCTGTCACCCTTTACTGCCCCTGTTTGTGCTAGAAGACTGGGCAGCACTGCTCCAGCCCAGGCAAGACAGGGTACCCAGTCCTCCCATCATTCCCAAATGAGAGCTGTTGTGGTGTTGGTGGTATTTGCTCATAGGTTGGTGTGAAATTATTTTTACCCTGGAGCAGGAGATGAATGGAGGAGCTGGCAGGTTAGCAGGCAACTGGATTTGCCTCTGCTGCGGTGGCCTGAATGGGTGATGAATGGCTCAGGCAGGTGGAAAGGAGGTGCTGTCATCCTCTCCTAACAGATCTCCCATGCTCTTTCAGGGGGAAGGAGTCTCATGAGGGCAGCCTCCAGGAGTCTTCTGGAAGAGAGAAGCATTTGTACAGATCCACAGGGACATCCTCTATACCTGCTCAGCTGGGACACCAGGTGTGGAAAACATCAGGTTTACTCAAACCTTTGTGCTCTCACCCCACACACCTCCCAGTCTTGAAGTGCTGGCTGACATTTATTTTTTTCTTCAGAAGCCTCACTCGAGTCAGGCAATCTCAAACACCGTGTTTCTCACTCCTGTGTGCTTGACCCCTACTCAGAGCCATTTGATATGTAGTTGGTGCCTGTTTTTGACAGGGCTGGACTCAGTGTCCTATGGAGCGCAGACTTGCCTCCTTCTGTCAGTTTGACGTGGTGACTCATGTGCTTGGGTTGCCTTAGTTTGCACTCCAGAAATTTCTGCTGGTTGGATGAGGAGAGAATGTAATTTGCTCATTTATCTTCCCTCAGACTACTCTGAAGACACCAGTCAAGTTGAAGCTGGCTTGTGGATTTTAAGAAAAGTGCTAGGAGATTCCTGCAGTATGGCCGCTGATGCTTGGCTGAGCCAGAGAATCTGGGAGAGACAGTGAGATAAACCAGAACATGATACCTTGGGCTATTTTGCCGTCGCTTCCTTACAGAGGCAAACATTGCATACCCTCCAGCCTCATTTCCTAGCTTCCCTGCTCACCACCAACAGCCTGCAAGGACACCATGTTTGATGAGTGGCATTATGAGAAACCTTTTCTGATCTCAGGCTCCCTCCCCTCTGTTGTCCTCTGATGATGAACTGCTGACACGAGTAACGACGACAGCACCAGTGACCTCAGATGTAGGTAGGTCGATTCCCGGCACTCTCCATCCCCTGCGGTCTGTTCTTACACAAGAGGCAGGGAAGATGCTTGACAGAAACATTTTCCACTTAAAGTAGTGAAACAGCATCTTGATGACATCATTTGCCAAGCAGCTGCAGATAAAGAGCTTTTTTACTTTTTTTTTTTTCCCCAAAACCAGGGCTACACGTCTCTACTACCAGACCCAGGTGAACTCCACACCAACACTGCACTCTGTGATGGGAGAGCTGAGGCTGCTTAGGGCACAGAAGGTGTGATCAGCACTGGAATGGCTGTGCCATACAAATTGCTTGGGTGGTAATGTCAGCAGTAACCCAGCTGGTGGGCTGATACACCCTCATGCTGCAGGAGGATTTAGCTTCTTTCCTTCCTTGTAAGAAGTGCAAGCAACTGGTCAAACCAGGCTGTCAAACCCACTTCAGTCTGCTTCTGTTTGCAAAGCAAGACCTCCCAGACCTCCACACAACCCACATTAAGAGTGTAGAAATGAAAGGCATGGGCCACAGGGTGCTGGGAAGGTACTTCTCACAGCTTTTACCTTCTACCTGTTAAAAACCTGATGCTCCTAAACAGATGCTTTGACTTTCCAAAATCCAGGCAACTTAGGGTGCTAAAATCAGAACCAAGCACTTTCCAAAATGGTAGTGAATTTCTTCAGTTGGCCTGGGTTGCTCAGTGTTCCCCCTGATTCATTGAGAAGTTGGTCCATGAGCTGTGATGCCAAATCTTTCTGGGTGCCATACCTTTAATCCCCAACGTCCCTGCTACACTTTGCAAAGAGATGTTCTGATTATGTTGCAACATTCCTGAAAATTGTAGAAGACTTTTCTGTAGTAAGAGCAAAATTAAAGTATGAAATCTTACTGGTTCTCAAGGGGGCTTGAGAGGTAAGACATTATTTCACTAGTTAGATATCTGACCTTTAGAAAATAGGGAAGGTTGTACTGGTGACCACTGCGAAGACCTAAGTGTCAAAATGAAAGTCTTATTGCAAGTGTATTGTTACATCTTCTGTAAAGATTTAATTTTGTATACACATAGATAAATTTTGGTTTGCACTTAATGTGCTCTTTTTTTTTGATTATTATTTTCAGAATACTCCCACATATGGTCTGATTGCTTTGCCCTGTCTTCTTGCAGTCAGTGGCATCATGAGCATCTCTATTGTGTAGAAGTTAACTGAAAAGTTAACAGAAAAGTCAGGGTTTGACACAAAGAGAATGTCAGAGAACAGATACATAGGTCAACTCTTTTTCATTTTATTTTCTTAGGGGTGAAAAATACCTCTATTTTTCAGGAACGGCAAAGTGGTAGTATTTCATTTACAGGAGTACAAGTAAAAACAACTTCACTGATTATGGTTAAGAATGTGATCAAAGAAAAAACCCATTTAAGTATAAACCTGTTTTTATGCTACTGCTTATTTCACAAAAGCTTGTTGAGTCAGGTACTCTGAAGGGTACCTGAAGGGGAGTGGGATTACATATTTCACACCAAGATGACAGAAAATGCTTTAAATTTTTAGCTAGGTGTTTTTTGAGAAAAACTAAATCTTCATTGATTTTTCTACAGATCAAACCTGAACATACGTAATTGGAAAGAATAACCCCAAGGAGAACAGAAAAAAGAAATGCATGACACTTTACATTGATTTAGCCATTATGCTCTACTGGGCAAATGGGATAGAGCAAGAAGAACCATTATAAATAGCTGTTTCCAAAGGTGGCCTTGATATTTGCAAGTACTTACACACAATTACAGCTTTAAGTACAGTAACAAGTTGTAGAGCTTTGCTCTTCCCTCTTTATCTTTTAAGTCACAAAATTACACAGAATGCTTCTGAGTCATCCAAAGGAGCTCACAGAAGTGGGCAGAGTATCACTATGTTCTTTTACCTTTAGAGGAGCTACTAAAAGGATGGAGAGAAAAAACCCCTAGGCAGCTATGAAGAAGGAGGAAGACTTTTACATGCAGAAGGTGTGCTCCTCTGGGTTTTACTGCTCATCGGCAGCTGAACTTTCCAAAATCCTCTAACTCCCAGTTCCTGGGGAACACATTCAAGGTACTGCCTGAGCATCAAAGAAGAAGTGTTTCATTTGGGGTTTACGACTTTCAGCTTCATATTTTGGGCAGTGAAGCACAACCAAATCAACTAGCTGCTGAAAATCTCTCCTGAACAAAAGGAATTGTTGTATGACTATTACTTAAGATCCATTCAGTGATTTTAGAGAATGTTGCCGTGGAAAATTGTTTCTGTGAGTCCGAAAGTAAGACTCGGAGCCAAGTTTTGTAGGAGATAAGATAAAGGGTAGGTACTTTAATGAGCAAGCCTGCTCATCCAGGAATACATCATCGCGTGCTACAGCAAGCTTTAATTCTACAGTTTTTGTAATATAATCTATCCAATCACTACAGTCCACAGGTCCCAGTTCCACCCTTGTCTCCTCTCAGGTTCTACCTCCCTGAATTGGGTCTGGGGTCTCTGGGACCCTTCGTCTTCCTCTTCTTCCTCTTCCTCAGCGTATAAAGGTCTCTTGGATGCCTTCCAGGGCTTCAGGTCACTCTGCTCTATGTTTATGTTAGCTTCTAATCTGGCACCTTGAGAGAGAGACTAAATAATTGGCAAATTTAGCGGCCTGTTCTCGGAGCAGGGTTTAGAGATAGGGAGGAATCTTACACTGTAAGCAGCTACAGACTACTGTGTTTCTAAAATCTACAAAATGTGAAAAATCAAAAAACTAAAGACTCCTTGGCAACAGAAGGAGTTGCCACTAGCAAATTCTCAACTCACTTTTTGTTCCCAGTGGAAAAGGAATGAACTCAATGCCTTTGACTTGGCCAGCACAGACATCTGTTTCTTAGACAAAGGTAGCAAGTTCTTATTCTAGCTTACTTGTACAGGGCTGTGGATGTGTGCACCCTGTGCTAAGTGTAGAGTCAAGTAAGAGTCACTTGAACTTGTGTGAAAGTACTACCAATTTCTGCCTGGGTGGAAGAAGTCAGAAGACAAGGGAAGTCCCAGATGACCACCTGGCCCATCTCCTGTTTGATCCAATTCAACCATGCCCTACTCTGTAGAGTATACCTGAGAAGGCAGGGATGGATGAATGAATGGATAGGTAGGTAGATAGACAGACAGGCAGATAGACAGACAGAAAAAATGTATTTGACGTGCTAATTGCCTGAACTGCTATGTTCCCTGGGTAGCTTTCAGCCTTTCTGAGTTCCTTAACTGTATGCCAGCCCTGGACTGTATGCTCCCTCCCTTCTCCCAAAGCCGTCCCAGTAAAGGGAAAAAAAACTGGAAAGAAACGAAATGCAACAGAAACCGAATTGAATAAATAAGAAACTATATTATTTGATATTCACAATCACACTGTATGTACAGGATGTAGGGGGCCCCCACTCCCCCCAGGGGAAAAGAAGGGCAAAGGGAAAGGGAAAAAAAAACCCCCGAAATGTGGAGAAAACTAACTTAAACCTAAACCAAATACAATTAAAGACTTCAGGAAAAGAGAACAAACAAAAACAATCTCACCCAGGCCAGGAGAACCCACAACCACAGGAGAAACCAGCCAGGCTCACTCCCTGCTGCCCCAGCTCCCCCGATAGAAGGACTCAGACCGGAAACTCCTCCCCCACCACGTGGAAAACAAGTGTGGAATACTTGTGTAATTTCCTTAGATACCATGGTGGCCAAAGAAGCCATAACTTGAAACCATGACACTTCTGAACTAAAACTGTCAGAAATGGAGAAGAAAATGTGGAGGGCTAAGTGAGGTCATAGTCACATTGGCCACAGCTGCCTTTGAAATGGATACCATCAAATACATGGTGTAAGTACAGTATTAATGCTTGGATTTAGTCTCCAGGACTTCCTGTCCTGAGGGGAAGTCCCAGTGTATTCCATTTGGCTCAGTAAAATCAGTAGTTGCTGTCCACTGTAGTATCAAATGCATCCACCTTTTGGCTATCAGTGCTTCTGCTGGTAATTCCCTGGAATACACCTGCATTGCACACTTCCCTCCCTCTCTTTTCCAGGTAAATGAGGACCATACAACTGCTTCATTCTGGGGACATTTGTGGGGTGACCATCAGGACTCTGGGTATCAACTCAGCTTTCCTCAGGTACTGGATTTAAGGTCAAACCCTTGCCCATGGTCCCTGCCCGAGCTGCAGGACAGCAAGTGCACAGGATCAGGACACATAAACAAGAAGGGTCTGGGATATTTTGACTGTTTGTTGATATAAAATATTTGCAAATCTGTGGAACAAAGAGTTATCCTATGCTTTGTCTCCATAATGGCGCCCTTCAATTATCTGCACTGGATCCTTTGACATCTTAGCTTACATAATTACATGAAGGTGTACCTGTAGGGCTGCATGCCACTGAGCTGCTACTCCTCTGCCACAGCCATGGAATCTTGTTTTTGTTGGACCGTTGTGCAACAAAAGCTTCATTCACTCTGTAGTGCTGTTGTTCCTTTCCAAGTGGCCCTTATGTTTCCTCTCCGTTATTGCACTGCTGCAAGATCTTTATGATGGGGACATAAAAGAGAACTACTTCATTATTTGCTAACAACTCCAGCATTTGTGAGGTGGCTACACACTTGCTATCCATAAAATAAAGAACTCCTATCACTTTGGGTCTGTTTTGGCCCTCTCTGGAGCCAGCAGGACTTTATTTTAATATGAATTAAGCCTCTGATGCTGTGGCTGTTATCAGTAGGTACAAAAAGAACAAGCCCAGTGTTCAGAAGTGTTGTATAGAATAGGTAGAATCACACTTACTTCAGAGCTGGGTATTAGGAATTCTGTTCAGTGGGGCTGATCTTGTTGTTCACAGCCATGGGCTACCCTCCCAGAAACGATGTGAATTAGCACACAGTTTTCCTGCTGCAAGACAGTTTCTGCTGTAGAACAGCCACAACGTAGTTCAAAAGCAAGCAATTGTATGCAATATTTCATGAAACTGTAGTAAATTTATCATCACAAGTCTGCTGAAGAGATTTTTGGCCAGGCAATGACGAAGACCAAGGAACTGTCTGATCTAATTCTGCAGCCTGAACTGCTTGGCATAACTGTAACTGCAGCTGATGGGTTTGGTGTTGATTCCCTTTCCTGGCAGTCTCACCAGATGTAAGGTTCCTGTGTCAAGCTATCAATCCCTGTTTATTCAAATGGCTGGCTGAGTCTCTGGGCAGTGATGCCCTGAGTTTCTGGGCTAACTTCCTAGGCTTCTTAATGCCCATGAATTCCCAATGAATGGCATTTGTGCATATGCAGAGAATCTGCTGCTTCCCTGACATTGGAGAGCAACTGTACTTGGTGTTGCTATATGGAATGGTTTGAGGCAGGACTCCAGTAGACTTGTCTGCAATTGTTTTGAGTAATGTAGTAAAGCTGACCAATTTTTGGGAAGGACACCTAGACGATCTTTACAGTTTCTTCCAAAGCCTTTGAATGATTCTGTGATTTCCCTGCAGTTTTCAATTATTTAATCAGACTTAAGCCTACTTTATTGATTGCAAAGCAAGTATGTCCATTGATTTGATTGAAGTGACCCGTTTCACAAATAGCATGTGGTTTTGGAAGGGCCTCTCACTTTTAAGGAATGTTCTGTGTTTTATAGCTTCTCCTCCTAGGCTGTGTCATCTGATCACTGTTACTAAACCTGCTGAAGTTAGCATGCAGCACCTAAGGAGATGACCCACTGACTCTTGGACAAGGAAGGTAAGANGTGTTTTTGTTCTATTTTTTTCCTGTAATTAAGTGTAATTGTAATAAATATCTGCTTAGGTATAAAACAATCTCCTTCCTCTTAAAAAGCATCCTGTTAAATTGCCCATGTTTGTGTGGGAGTGTTTTCTTTTTCACTGGCAAAGAGTCCTTATAAGGAGTAATAACACTGAAGATGATGTTAAAAAAAAGGGTGTATTGAAGGTTTACTATTTCACAGGTTTTACTGTAGAATCATTTACGCAAAGCTGTGAGTCACAAGCTGAAGTTCGGTGTCTGAAATTGCTGGCAGAGTGAATTAATTTTGTGCATGACAGAGATCAGTAATTTGCATGCATTAGAGTCAATTCATAATTGCTTTAAAATCACATGGCAAATGATTATAATTGGGACAGGAGCTGATCAAATCAAGAACAAAAGAAGGCCAAAACCTCAAGATATTTACTACTACATTTCTCCTCCTTGAAGGTTTATGAAAGACTTCCTAACTCCTAAATAGAAAGCACTATAAAAATCGTCAGTGCCCCTTCCAGCTGCTGCTGTGGTGTCAGTGAGTTTGGCAAAAATGCCTGTGAAGTGCAACATTTACTTGTGGTACATGTCACAGGGACCTAGGCATAAAGACCTAAAATAGACAGGTCTCGATAGCAATAACTTCATTGTCCTGCCTGGATAGTTGAGCCTACCTGGCAAATTGAAATGACCTCTGTCTGTGGCTGTTCTGTCTCCTCTGCATCCTGGCTCTGCCATATCTATTAATACAGACCTTTCTCTAAGAGGTTCTCTCTTTAGAAGCAAGGAGGAGAGTCATCTGTGTGTAAAGGGAATATCTCCAATGGTGAAAGATGCCTCAGGAAAGTACATGTCATTCTTGAAAGAGATCACTGTCCATCAGCCCCACAGACTGCAGGAAGACTGAGGTCATGGCGAAGTGAGTAGAAAAAAGCCAGAACGGAACGAAATCTTGGAAATAGATATTTTGGTGATAGAGGCTATAACCAACACACACACTCCCTACTTCTACCCTCCATTTCCCCACACAAACGGTGCAGACAGAGGTCTATTACGAGTCAGTGGGTTAATACAGTAGTGATATGTGAATGAGCTCAGCCTTCACAAGCTCCAACAATCTGACTGGGAGCTCTTGCCATGGCCCCTTCTCACTGGTTTCCAGAGGCACAGTCCCTTCCTGCAAGGTGCTCAACACCCCAGGACATTGTGGGGGATGGCAGATCTCTTGGCAAGGTGAGGAGCTGAGGGAGACAGGGACAGCCTCGAACACATGCAAGGGGGTAATGCAGCACCTCAGCACCTGAAATATTGCCCAGGGTTTTGAAACCATCAGAGCAAAGGCAAGGTTTTAAGTGGGGCTTTAAGCTATAGCTGTCGCCTCTGGGTATCTGCACTTTGTTCATGCACAATGGGCCGGGTGGGAGACAGTGTCCATACGAACGGTGGGCTGTGGGACAGCACAGCCCCACTGCTGCCAGCAGACAAGCTCCCCTAGCCCCATGGGAGTGAAAAACTTTCTGAAGATAGCTCTGTGCAGGAGAAGGATGCTGACTCCAAACTGCGTAGGCATAACTGAATCAAAAAAGTGAACTCACCCAGTTACAGCAGCTGGTACAGATCATTATTTAGCTGAATCAGAACAGAGCAAATGATTCCTACCACATAAATCCAGATGAACCTGATTAATTCCAGGGAAATTTTATTATCAACAGATTATATTTCCTCTTCATTTGAGACTTTGTGTGAGGGTCTTTTTTGGCAAGGTCAGCTAGTGTGCTGAGCCTGCTTTCTCACCTATCTGCACAACAATATGACCACTTTGACACAATGTGCCACAGAGCTGCTGTTTTGGTGATATCAGCCCAAGGAGTGAGGCCATGGGCTAACTCGTGCCTGAGAAGGGGATCATTGCCCACCCCACTCTTGGTGTTTGCAGTGGTAGAACACCCATTGCTCTGCATCCGAGAGATGCCAAGACTCTGGCATCTCTGCTTTGTTTCTGTTCCTAACCACCACTTCCATCACAAACATATGCCCAAGAGAGAGCTAATATTTTCTCTTCACAGAGGAGAGAGAAATCATATCAGCAGGCAATTGCTGCTGCCAGGAAAACATGGGTCTTCAAGCTGTGAGACTGCTGAAGTCCCTTAAACAAGAAGGTTTTCTCTTTTCTAACAGTTATTAGATGATACAACCTCTCTTACATGACAGCCTGCAGTTTACATGGGAATTGCTTCAGGGCTCCTCTAACATGTGTTTTGAGGAAGGACCCTTGCTTCTCTTTCTCAGGTTCTGACCAAGAGGATTTTCTCCGAGTGACATATCCTAGATCACACTGTATTTCTGCCCTCAGCAATCCAAGGCAGGCAATGCTTCTGCCAGGTTTCTCCTTCTTTGTTCCCTTCTCTGTGTGGTAAGGGAACAGGAATGGCTAATTCTTGCCTGTATGAGACTGACCCTCTTCTTTTCCTAAAATTGGAACACTCCTCAGGTGTCTTGGTGGAGAGTTTAATAACCTTCCTGTATAGCACAAGAAGCTCGAAGGCCTGGAGACATCATATTTAATACTAACAATCCAGCAGTCTGTCATGCCCAAATTGAGCCTTCCTGTCAGCCATACCTGAACTACAGAAAAGCAACTGCAGCAGGATCTGTGCATTTTCACTAAAAACAAATCCAGGCAACACAGTCCCCAGACTGGTGCTCTTTCAAGAGGCATGTGCGAATCACTACAGCTGTTCCCAGGATATGAAGTGTTTGGAGTGATGACCAGAAGTCAAAGTGCCTATGCTCTGGCACAGTTCAGCAGCAGTGAGGTCATGCAATGTGTACCATCTTGGCAGATCCTGCTGACAGGATGGCTATTGAGACATTGCTAGTTAGGAATAAATATATGTGCTGTCCATCACTGATTTGAAAGCAGAAGATGTGAGCTTGCATTTGTGGCTAGCTGGCTGAGCAAGTGACAATCCTTCATCTGCAGGAATAAGAGAGTTTGGTACAAAGCTGTTTTTTTTGACATGGCAAGGAAGAAGTCTGACGTGTTGCAGTTAATTGGTTAAGGGCAGATTAAAGCCAAGGGAGCCAAGGGACTTGAAACCAAAAACACTAAGTACAAGGAGGCAGTTTAGGTTCCAAGTGCTTTGAATTTGTGAATTTGTAAATAATTTAGATGATCCTTAAGGGGTTGTGATAGCGTTTTTATATTTTCCCAGATAAATATAAAAGAATCTGGCTATCAGTTTAGCCTTTGCTTGTATGTCATGCTCTGCCAAATTTTCAAGTGCAAGGCTGGAAGGGTCCTATACAAAGGCTTCAGGTAGTAGGTCCTCTGAACAGTTCACGAGCCAAGTGATGGTAACAGATGTGAGCAGTTTGGTACCAACTCATCCTTCTGCCACAAAGATGATCTGTGGGCTCTGAAGATAGTTTTAGGTCACACATCCCAAATAATTGTTGTCAGGGTGATTGTTCATTGCTGGGATCACATGGTTATAATTTAAGACCAGAAAGACATTTTCTATTGTGGTCTTACCAAAGTCCTCTGTGTGTTTTTCAAGCCTCCTTTGCAAGCCAGATTATGCAGCACGTTATGTTACAGCTTGTGTGCTTCTTTTTTCTCTGTTTTACCACATGTCTAGAGCAAGATTAGTTTCCAGTGAGGTGTGGTAGTTCTGTAAGAGGGAAATAGTAGTAAAGGGCAGCTTTAATCCAAAACTCACAAGCTTATATGGTCCCTGTTCATCTATTGGATAGAACAACAATCACCAAAACAGATCCAGGCAATGAATTTCATCATGCTGTCTCTACCAGGCAGGTACTTGTCAAGTCTGGCCATGCTTCCAGCATGCACTGGAAAGTGGACTGTTGTTTCCTTCTAGAAAGGAACAGTAATTTTCACAATAAATGAATATGACAGGATATTTACATCCCCTGTGAGAGCAGCTTAGCAAAGGTAAAAGAAGTGCTTTTTACAATCTTAGCTGCATCCTTCAAGTCAGTTCAGTGTGGCTTAAACAAAGTTGGACAGATATGCTGTTATTCAGATAATCATCAAGGCTGTGATGGACTGAGGAACATGAAAGGTAGGAAACATGCTTTGGAGCAGTCTTCAGGAGCTCTCTGCAGTAGCTGAACTTTGTTTTCTGATTTCCTTTCAAGTAATGAGAAGATGGCTATGAAAAGGAAAGCCAAAAAGCAGCCAGACTGGAGAAGGTCTAGCACTGTCTATAGAACCACTGGATATCAGAGTGCAGTTGGACTCTTACTGATGAAGAGGGGGTAGACATCAAACATCACGAAGACATATGACAAGGATCACATCTCATGGAAAACTCATCTTGCATGTGTTCTTAGTGCTCTTCATACTTGGCATCTAGAAGAAGATTCACCAAGGATATAAATTATTAACCATTTAATGATGCAGACACGCAGAAGGAAATTCCCATCCAGAGCATCATCGGTTATGGAAGAAGATGTGAATCCAGATGTTTTTTCAATAGGTGCACCATTGGACAAAACACAGTGCTCAGATAGCTGGGTTGCTTTGTACAGCACCAGGAATTATTAGTCTGACTTATACAGACTTACAGTTAACTTCCCTGCCTCCTGCCAGCAAGCTTTCCAGTCTCACATACCAATGCAGTTCATGTGCAGGGTAGATTTATTAAGTTTCTCTCAGCTAGTGACTACTCAGACTCATTCATTTTAGTCTTAGGTTTTCTCGGGTGTTAAAGGTGCAGATTTCTACATTTTTGAAGAGTGCTTAAGCAATTTCCAGGAAATAGATGCATATCTGTATGTGCTCTAGTGTTACCTAAATGGTCCTTAAGAAATAGGCAGCAGATGTTTTCAGGCAGAAAACCCCAGCATTTCACAAACAGTCTCAAGTTCTGTTTATTTTAAAAATTTGCTTAATAAATCCATTGTGAGAATAATCATAAATAAAGTAAAATGAATGCATTTGCTAAGACACTTTCAGGTGGAACTCTTCCAGATTTTGTTTTCTTTGGAGTTCCGCAAGAGCTGAAGACCCAAAAGGTGACCTTCATAATTCATTAATCATCACAAAACACTTCCTTGAGGGAAAGAAATATGAAAGGTATGTGCAGTGCTGAAAGAGGGCAGCTTGCTTCACAGCAGATTTGAGAATCTGGGCTCTGAGCCAGAGGATGTTTTTTCTTAAATCCAGCCCCCATGTGCATGGTGGGTCTATCCACACTGGTGTGCGTGGTTGTTCCCCCTCTGACCTGCCTGCTCCTTCTACCCTGACACCTCCTGCTGGCTCTGCTAGAGCTGGGGCTCACCTCTCTTGGCAGCTCAGCTGTGTGGGTTGGTGGCTTGGCTTGTTACTCCAGCTATGGCTCAACACTCACGCTCTCATTTCTGCCAGAGACTGTCCTTGGCCTTCTTTTCATCAGCAGAGACCGTCTTCTCCTGGACCTCCTTTTGGTTTCTGGCTACACCTGGGCGAGTAAACCAGGAAGGTACAGGACATGGGCTTCCACCACTGTCCTGCAGCTGTCCTGGCAGGATACTTAGCAGCACAATCCCTGGCATGGTTTTGAGCCCTGGCAGCCACCCCTCTATGCAGCAAATAGGCATCCAGGTCTAATTGGTTCCCAGTAGTGTGCATGTAGATGCAATGGACTGCATGGATCCACACCATAGCTGTAGGTGTGGGCAGGTTACCCAAGGAAAGGCAAGATGTGCTGTGCCTCTTGCCCTCAAAGGCTGGAGGAGAGGCTGTGGACATGTTCACTTCACACATATAGTTGCAGTCAATGGGGTCCATCCTTTTTTACTCTCCTCACACTTGGTTGCTCTACAATCTGTTCTGGATCAAAAGAAGAGTCGAAAGGAGAAATCAGGCATCCTAGAAGGAAACTTCTTTGGCTCCTTGGGCTCAATAATACAAGACTTGTGAGATCTGAGCTCATGATAAAATAAGCTTGACAGATGGAAAAGCCCAGGTCTACCATCATCTTGGAGATGAGGCTGCCCTTGTGCTGTGCATGGATGTTTCAAGGATCCCAGTAAACTGATTCCTCCAGTTCTGCCAGCAGTAAGCCTGGTTGTCCTCACCATGAGCAGAGCTATGGCTGCTCTGGTTCAGTGAGTCCACGTGCCACCTGCAGCTGGGGCAGGATGGCACCTCTGTCATCACTCACCATTTTTCACTGTGAGGCTGCTGGATGCCATTCCCTCTTCCCACACGCATCTTCCAGGTCTCTGAGCTGTACTTGTGGCCATTGCACCGACTACCACAGATGAAGCCTCTGGTAAGTATTGCAATGCTCCCGTGGTCTCCTGGAGTTCAAACATACTGATACTTTTTATCCTTCACACCACAGGAGTCACATCTTCAAGCTTGTTCTATTTGAAGAAGTCACCAATTTACCTGGCTTACCAATGCAGTGTGCAGCCAGCCCTGAAAAGCCTCAGCTACAGAGCTGTAGGACTAGCATTACATAGGCTGAGGTCCATACTTGGGCATCTAAGTAAAGCAGATCAATCTTTAAAAGCATTCAGCATTGCAGATCACCCTGATTTTGTCAGTTCACTTAAAAAGAATGGGAACAAGATTAGCACAGTACAACTCTTCATAACTCATCTGGGATAACTCCTTGTTTCCTCAAGCAAGTCTCTGTTTAGTCAGGCTTGCTACAGAAGTGAAGCTCTTGCAATACCATGGTTTAGGCAGAAGAGCATCCGTGCAGGTATTCCTTTTTATTCCTGCAGTATCAAACTGTGCTTGACATAAGCAAATATATTCCAATATTGTCACAAAAATAAATGGCTAAGTACAGGAGAGAAAGGGACCCTGTGAATGTTTGCACACAGAAGCAGGAGAAAAGGATGTCTTCACAGATACCAGGGAAGCTCTATGAGAATGGTACATGAGGACTAATACAGCCACTGAAAGAAGTCCTGAAGCTGGCACAAAATAATCCAGTGACTCAGCAGAAATCCACCAGGAAACCAGACCAACACTGCCTGCTAGCCACTTCACCTACATTGCCACCATAAATCATATTTTCTCAGAGCAAACCCATTGCCAAAACTATCTTGCCCAAGTGCTCTTTTCAAGCTGGACAGAGAACAAGTAAAATGTGACTTGATCTGGAGGAATGTGAAGTTGTTCAGGAAAGATACATAGGCCCCAAATATTTGTAGGGAGGAGAGGCGTAGGTACAAAAGCACATCCAGAGACTCTGAAGTGATAATGGGCAACAAATCAAATACTTGCAAGAAAACATGCCCTGAACTCTATGCACACACACGCATTTTGCCATGAAAAAATGGGTGAAAAGGACAGAGCCCCCTGGTTCCACTCCAGCACAGCAGCTGAACAAGGTTTTATTTTAAGGACATGTGTAATCTCAGTAATGCAAGTAGGCTTACTCGTGTGCTTAAAGTTCAGCACAGGTTGGAAGCTGCGTCTCTGGCTGTGGGCCACGGTACTTACCGTGCAGGTCATCCTGGCTGCCTTCACAGCTTCTGGGAGAGCACACCGGGCACCAAGACCACTGTCTTGGTGGGCTAACAGAATCCAGAGGAAAGCCACAATTTCAGGAGAAGATCAAAGTGATCAGCTTATAGGGGAAAATCATAAATTGAAATAGTTTTTTTCTGATGTTTGTTTGTGGCAGATGTGAAAATAGTCTGTAGATATCTGAGGAGAGTAAACAATGTTGACAGAAAATAATTATTTGGACAAACATGCTGACAGCATAATTAAGGGTAAATGAGAGAAAATTGAGAAAGGAAAATTCAAATTAAATACTATGGACATATTGAGAGAGTTTAGACTGTGAAACTGCTGTGTATGCTTTTTGCTAACTTCCGTGGTTCGGCTTCTCATAAAGGCATCAGGCTGGAATTGAACAAATTAACATTAATACTGTGGATTTTTCATTTGTTTTAATTTTAATTGGATTGTCTTTGCATGGTTCAATATATTTCTATTACAATCAAACCATGCAATGCCATTTCTACAAGAAGGAAGATAATGACCCAAACTGTGCTCAGAATCATAGTAGTATAATTCTTCTTCACTGGTTTTGGGTAAGTGATGCTAGAGCAATGGAGATCAGTTGCTCTTCTAGGCTGTTCATGTTTAGGTGATGTATTTTCAGTGTCCACATTTTTTTTTGTTAGTATTTCAGCATCAACGAGCTTGTCATATAGTCACATAATTACTTCTATCATCTAAAAATAGTTGACATTTTATGAAATTATTCACAGAGCTCTTATGGGTGATGGAGAAAACACACACTGAGGTTTTAATATGAGCAGTCTGCCTGAATCCTCTGTGTCATCAAAGAAGAAGCAAAGGCTGGTGCTGGTTGATAACTGCCTGGATCCAGATCCATGGGACAATTTGGTCCTGATTGGAGGAGTCCAAATGCCTATGTTGAGCTAGACAATGATATCTAGTTTGTGACAAAGCCATCAACACCCCTTGACAGCATTGCTTCCCTGCTTTAGGTAGGGTGTATCCCGCTACTGTTCCTGTCCTTGTCTTTTCATTCTACTTCTGTTTCTGCACAGTAGTCCATGCTGCAGGATCAAGGGGAGCCCAGATAAACATAGTCCAGGGTCCGGACCCATGGGCACAGGTGGCTGGTAGCGCAAGCTCCCACAGCATCTGCAGGAGAATCATTCCTACTGGTACCATCATCTCCTGTTTGCCCAGAACCCATCCCCTGGATTTCTTGAGGATGTTGCACCAGAGCTGGGCAAGAGGGACTGGTGCAAGGACACAGTGCCCAGTCCAGTCACAGGCCATGCTTTCCTTACTTGGGAGCTTATCTAAAAGGGCAAGGGCACATCCCAGTCAGCCCTTGCATGTTGTCCCCACCTGTGTCCCCAGCCTGCTGCAAAGGCACAGAGGGTCCTTACTCTGCCAAAGAGGGGTGTTAAAGGTTCAAACACAGGAAGGTGGTTCTGGGAGAAGCCCCCTCAGAGAATTTTTCTCACCATACCAACAGAAAAGGGTTAGGCTTGGAGTCCCAGGAGTGAGGACACAAGATAGCTGATGACTTTTAGATTCAAGCTTAATGGTGGGTGGAGGTGAGAAAACAGAACCCCAGCCCCTGGGGGTGGAGAGTTTTTCTTTGTTCCCTGTGTGCTGGTTTGACTTTTTGGTTTTTTTTTCTATGGGCAGCTGTAGGAAAAGGAGCCACTGCTTGCTGGTGAGAGCTCTTTTTCTGGCTCTGCTCTTTGCTTTTCCCCCTCCATCTCTGGGCACTCTGAGCTTCAGACAGAGAGAGAGAGGAGAGACACAGCTGCTTCAGGACACTGCAGACCTTTTTTCCCTCTTCCTGGGGACCGATTTGGACTGCAAGGAGATTCCTGGGAATCATCACCATTTCCTCCACTCCCAGTTTTTTCCTTCTTCGTTTGGAACAGAGGACAAGGAGAGAGAGAGAGTCCACATGAGTTCATCCGCTCGTCTCTGCCTTGCTGGGAAAAGACTGAGAATCCATCTTGGAGCCAGCTGAGGAGGGACACTGACACTGTCCATAAATATAACTGCTCCAGCAGGAATCTACCGTTTTGGGGGTTATTCTCTTGGGGTTTTTTTTACCTTTGGTGCTGGGGGAGTAGTTTGCTCCGGTCTGTTTACAGTTATATCTATATCTACATATATATGTATATATATATAGTAGTTAAGAACATTTATCCTTCTTATACCCATTTTCTAATTAAAGTTCCTTTTCTTAAATTTAATAAAGAGTGACATGATTATTGTGGAGGAATCCTCACCTCTGTTTTTTTGGTAAACACTTTGGGTTTTTTCCCTCAAAGTAAGACAAGGGGGCAGAGCAGCAGGGTGACCCCAGAGCAGCTGGTCCTCCTCCCCCGGTGGGAGTTAGAACACTAAAAGCACGAAACATGTTTTATGGTTTGTTCCTTTGCTGCAAATAACTTCTGCTACTATTCGCCTGCTTGGGGTTGCCAGAAGAAGCTTCCATGAGAGGTTTGAGTCTTTGCTTTTCTTCCATGATGATCCTTCTCTTGGCAAAACTGCCTCCATCTACATGAGCAGCTGGTGACTAAGCTCAGTTTCTGTGGAAGCCTTGCATGTGCCCCTTACTGTAAGTCTCTGTAAACACTGGTGTCACTGTGAGATCGGACGGCAGTTATGGCTCTGTTTCTTGATAAACACAGATGGTGTTTATGCTTAAATATGCCAAATGTGGTAATGAGAGCAAACTTTCAGAGGATTTATTTTTATGTTGTTTCCATTCTGGCCCTCTACTAATTAAGGCTGATGAGACCTGCCTTTTGAAGGATGAAAATATATTTATGCAATGCTCTTCAGGTTTCTAAATAACTCAGGAAGGTTTTGTTTGATGGTGGGGTTTTTTCATTTGTTTGTTTGTTTTATTTTTTTTCTGAAGGACACTGGGCTCCTGTTTCCCAGGTTTCATTGCCCTGTATTGAAAATTGTAGTTCAACGTTTACAGGGATAATTTGGCCATTGGTTTATGTACATATTAATTGCTTCTAAAGCATTGTTTAGAAAATTACTATCCTTTTTTTTCTCCAAAAATTACGTTAATGTAAGAGTTGTAAATGTTTTACTCTGTTCTGTGTAGGTTCTTATGCTGTGTTCATGCAGTAGCATTGCCCACCAGTGAGGAGCGTGTTCTGGTGTGTATCTGTCTTCTGGGATGTCTCTTCTCCCATTGCCTCTGAAGGTGACTGTGCTGGGAAGCCCTGTTTCAGATAAATGCTGACACATGAAAGCACGCAAACCAATGTTTATGCTAGAGGCAAGATCTAAGAAAGACATCCTACACTCAGTGAAGAAGGTGACAGTATTTCTCAGAGCTCCCTCTACAGCTACAAGCATCCCTGCTCTCCTAAGGTAAGGAGCTTCTTTTCCTTAGGAGAGATTCCTTTCCTGAAAGGGTGGTTAAGCATTGGAACAGGCTGCCCAGGGATGTGGGATCCTGGAGGTATTTAAAAGATATACAGATGTGACTCTTAGGGACACGGGTTAGTGGTGGACTTGGCAGTGCTGCATTAATGGTTGGATTCGATGATCTTAGAGGTCTTTTCCAACCTAAATGATTCTATGATTTTTTTTATTCCTTGTGCAGGGACTAGCTGAGGTTGCTTCCCACATACATTGGTGCCATCCTTCTTGGAGGAGAGCCTGCTTCTCTGCAAGAAAAGCACAAAATTTCCCTAGATTACGGTGCTGAAAACCTGGAATAAATCCATGTGAGGCAGCTCTGAAAGGTCAGGTTGACCGACCAAGCTGGAGCACAGAACATCCCTACTTGCCTTCTGTCTTCAAGCCAATGCATGGGAAATATTTCAGAGCTAATGTAACCTTGTGCCACTAGCATTGGCACTGGATGCTTGGACTGAAATAAATGGGCTGTGACATTTCAGTAGGGTCAGCCTGGAAAAGATGCTAATGTGACATATCAAGCAAGCTATGACAGACAGCTCCAGAGATGCCTTTCCTCCAAGGCCCCAGCACTAGTCATGCTGGCTGTGTGTCCTCAGGATTTAAATTTTGATCCTTGTTATCCCACTGTTTTATTGCACTAAAGGTCACAGACTCCTGGGCACCTCTTCTGTTATCAAATACAACCTGTAGCAGAGTCTCTTACACTGAGTTCTTAAATAGCTGTGCCTAAATATCACTGTTATAGGAGGAGACTGCATGCACTGAGACTGTAGGCTCTGTTGGCACAGAGCTCTTTCAGGAATAGCAAACTAACAGGGTAAAATAAAAAAGTGTAATTTCTTTATATTATTTTAGAATTTTGAAATCACCTTGAGATGACTAAATAATGCGAACAGCTTTCTAACTATTTGAAATTCCAAGAATACTGGTTTCTTTAAGGCAAGGTAGAGTCTCACCATGTATTTTGTATCTTTGAGACAAAAATAGTATTTAAAATCTTTATTCTCCCTTCCCATGGCTTGCAGATGCAGTGAGGAAGACACTAGGGTGGTTTTTTCTGCTACAATTGTTATTACCATTTAAATTGAGGCCAGCAATTAGCTGCGTGTAATGGTACTTTCAGAAGTCTGTAAGACAGCAGCTATGTTAGAGACAGCTGTATCTGTTTTCTTCTTTGCTTCATCTTGGCATCTATAGCTGTGTTAAAAACTTGCACAAGAGGCCTGATTTCCTGCACTGCCAAGCATCTTCAGCTTCCACCTTTGAAAATGAGAGTGGATTAAGAGGCTGAACATTGGAAGCAGGAAATACTGACTTCCATGTTTACCTCAGCATCACAGGATCAATTGGCAAGACACTCAAATGCAAATCACAGAGCAAGTGTGTGCTGATCACACCTGTTTCTCTTTCAGTGCCACACGCAAATCTGTAGGATGCTACTAGTCTATGGAGTTTCCCATAAAAGCTGGCCCAGCTGAAGACATTAAGTTATTCTTCCAGGGCCAATGAAAAATTACTGTTGAAATAATGACTGGATCACCTGAAAGACAGTGGTGTAGATACAGAGGTGCAACACGCATTCAGCAAGTAACCCGTGATGAAATCTTGGGTAAAGATTTATGTTTGTACATCTGGAAGCCAATGAAAAAGGCCTGGCAAACTGGTCATTCACAGAGTCAAGCTTAAAACCAAGTACAGGTTAGTTGTTAGAGTAGCTGCTAAGCACTCAAGAAACTTGGCCTTTCAGTCCTGGTGGTTCAGATGCCCCTACGACTTTCAGCAATTCACCTCATAACAGATTCTTATCACGTAGCTTTAGGTATTTGGGCTCTTTCTGTAATCAGAGGAGAGAGAAAAGCACTTCAAAGGTAATTCATCCTACTCACCTTTAGGAATGTGCCTTGATGACCTCTGCAGTACTCTCCCCATCTGGTCATTATCTTTCCTGTGCTGGGGAATACAAAACTGAATGCAGTGTGTAGATGTGGTATAATGAGGGCTGATTAGAGGGGATGATACCTTCCCTCAATCCACTTCAGTGTTCCTGTTACTTCAGCTTGTTTGAGCAAAGGCTGAAAAATAATCTGTGTGCCTCATCCTTTTTCCCAGCTTGTCTGAAATGATGAAGCTATAGGGTGTTTCCCTGGCCTTGTTTCCATCTAATGGCAAGAGCAACAACATTATTGCTCCATTCTATACAGACTTCAAGGCTTCCCTGCAAAAGTGCATATGAGTTTTAATGCTTAAGTCCAAACAGGACTTAATTTTATACCCAGACTTGAAGATGACAAATATCCTGGCAGCAGTTTAACTGGATGTGAGCAATATCTGCTCAGCAGAAAGAGTTTGGTATACCTTGTCAGGAGGGTCTCAACATTTTCCTTCAAGAAGACCATCAAGATAAGACAGAACTTAAACTGATTTCTTATAAGAAACACTGGAATTTGGTTTGATTTTGCAATGACTAAGTAACAAAAATAGTCACAGTCAAACGTTAATCCAAAAGAAATGAGACACAGAGGATTAAGATATAGAGATAACTAGATTTTCCATGTCATTTGATTTTAAACAGTTGTTAGGAACTAGGGAAAACAACAGAAGTGCTTGTCTTTTTATAAAAAGGACATTTTTGAGGGAATGCCAACTGCCCTACAGCATCCTGAGCTGAATCTTAAAATAGGCTATTGAAGTTCGGGGCAGAAACATGAAAAATATTTTAATAGTTGGAAGAGATTAGGATTGAAGTCCCCTGCTAGAAACAGGGAGAAGAGGTCCCTGGAGCCGTGTTCAGTTTACCGTCCCAGCCTCAATCCAGGCCGGTTACCCTGGGTCCGTCCAGTGCGTTTTCCCGACTTGCTGGCACCATCTGGTGGCATCCCAAATAATGCGGTTCATCGAGAAGCCGCCAGAGCAATTTCTTCCTCTGCAGGAATGGATAAATCAAAACCAGAGTAAACTCTGTTCCAGCGCTCAGAGCATGATTATTAGGAACCATCAATCAAAAAACTTGCCCTAATCTCTTTGCTATCCAAAACAATCACGTTGCACTTTTATCCAAATTCTTCGCAGTATCATACCTGGGCAGATTTCCAAGATTTTCACATAACTGGTATTTTACAGAATACCACTGACATTTATACAGCTATAAATTCCAAAGGACTTCAAAAGAAATAATTTTAAGGCTCCATTAAAGGGCTGGAAGGTGTCAGCTGGGGGTAGGTGAGCAGAACGTCTAATAGGAAAAGTGAGAATTTTGCCAAAGGACATCTGAGCTAAATCATGCTGCTAAAAAAACCCAATAAAATGTGCAGGATGTTATCATGCAGGAGTTTTCCTTATAGGAGCTTTCCTTATAGATCTTATCCAAAAAAAGCACCACAAAATGAGCTGCATTAAATTTCAGCCAGTCTGGTGTTTAAGATCAGACATTAAAGCTGCTTTACAATTGTCTTCCACATGGCTGCTAATCTGAACAAACAATTTTCTGCATGATTTCCATTCTGTATCTCCAGGAGGAGTTTATTTTATAAATCACAAGATGAAGCATAACATTAGTCATTGGTATCACATGCAAAATAGACTCTGCTTGCTTATAGTGCTCCAATCTTTCAAGCTAACTGTTGAATTTGGGGAAGCAGTGATTAACAGATGAACCAGTACTCTGCATTGGAGCATGGAAAGCTTTCTTACAGATCAGATGCAGGTAATATGGAGAAATTTATATTAGAAAAGTTATAAAAGAAGCAGTACAAGCAATTCAGCGAGGTTTAACAGTAGCAGTTGAGATCTATTGATCTGCAGAAGATTTATAATCAAGGAGGGCTGAGATGAGGTTACTAAGGAGTATGGTTCCTTGGAAAAACTATGGACCCATTAATTCACATGCCCATGGAGGGCTGAATAATGAAAGCCAAGGAAATGGACATAAAACAGGAAGGAAAGGAAAGAAAAAGAAAGAAAATGAACATGGATCTACAAAAGATAGGTCACACCAAATAAACCTGATACCTTCCTTCACAGGGAAAAAGTAGTATTTAGTCTCTGTGGGTAACTGGAAAGAATCACATTGGATGACCTAGGAGAAATTTTCAAGCAACTTGTAGAACATGCAATTCTGCACAGCACATACGTTAGGGCAGGCTTTGAGATGGCAGCAGATACCTGCAGCATTCTTCAGGGACTGGTCATCAACAGAGTTTTCTTGGTGGTCAAGGCAGAGAGCAGAACCCTGGGACAGTAGGTGAAAATGTTCTATCAGTGCACAGGAGGATTGGGGCATTGCAGGGGAAGAACTGGTGGCCTTGGAGACTGGACCAGGTGCTCAGCTGTTTGGAATAGAAAGTCACAGTCCTGGGAAGAAATGCTAAGAAATTCATAGTAATTGAGCGCTTGTGCTTTGGGAATGGGTAACAGTCAAAAAGAGATGTTCACATTTAGACCTGATCTTGAAGCTGCCTTCTTCCCAGCCTGAACCAACTTCCCATCCCCAGATCACTTATTAGAATCATAGGATGGTTGGAAGGGACCTTAAAGATCATGTAGCTACACCCTCCCTGCCATGGGCAGGGATGCCACTCATTAGATCAGTTTACTCAGAGCTCCATCCAATCTGGCCTTGAACACTTCCAGAGATGAGACATCCACAACTTCTCTGGGCAACCTGTTCCAGTACCTCTCCACCCTCACAGGAAAGAATTTCTTCCTAATATCTATTTTAAACCTATGCTCTTTCAGTTTAAAACCAATGCCCCTTGTCCTGTCACTATCTGCCCCTATGAAAAGTTCTTTTCCCTCCTTTCTATAAGCCCCCTACAAGGTTTCCCCAGAGTCTTCTCTTCTCCAGGCTGAACAACCTCAGCTCTTTCAGCCTGTCTTCATAGAACAGCCCTCAGATCATCTTCATGGCTCTCCACTAGGCTGACCCCAAAAGATCCATGTCTTGTGTTGAGGATCCCCAGACCTGGATGCAGCACTCCAGGCGGTGTCTCATGAAGGCAAAGTAGAGGGAGAGAATCACCTTCCTTGTCCTGCTGGTCACACGGCTTTTGGTGCAGCCCAGGATGTGGTTGGCCTCGTGGGCTGCAAGTGCACACTACCGACCATGTCCAGCTTTTCATCCATGAGAACATCCAAGACTGCTCTGCAGGGCTGCTCTCAATTAGCCTGTATCACAGCTGGGCACAATCTTGTTGATGCTCCATCCAGTAGAACCCCTCCTGTCCAGGTCTTGTGCTTTAGGAGCTGACTATAGGTGTGAAGAGATAGCATAAGAAAAGAGGACAAGCTGGATTAACACTAATGGTATTGCAGATATAGCAGTTGCTGAGCGCTGTTATACCTGTGTGAATGCCAAAGTACTGCTTGTACAGTCTCTCTCACTGCCTAAATGTGTCTAAACACTCAAAAATTATATGCCAGGTGCCAAAATAATAAAGAACTTAAGAATGACAGTATTTGAAAGAACGAGTATTGTTTACTTTCTATTCACCTTTGACCCTTTAAGTAGTGTCCTTACCACTTTTTCCTTTATGGCTGCATGGGTAACAATTTGCAAGCTTCAGCCTCATGCAAGAACCAGGACATGGAGCAATACTTCCCAAGTTATAGCCTTCTGACCCATCTGCGGCCATGGCCAGGCACTTGGTGAGTTGTATCCAGCTAGGGCAGTTTGTTGAGCAGGGATCCAAGTGTTATAACCTAGAGCTTAACTGTAATATTGCATCCAATACCAATACAACAAAAGCTATGAGCTTAGAACTTTTTTTAAAAGGACCAAGGTATTTAATTTTTGAAAATATTTCTTGGTTGAATTATTATTCTGGTTTTTGGACATAGCTAGGCAGCTACTTTTCTTAATATTACTTCCTACTCTTCAAAAGATAAAAATTATTAGAAAAATGGCCATTAGTTTGCCATTCTCAAATAAATCCTCAGGCCAGTGACAGCATTTTTCTGTAAAGAAAACTTCACTAATTTTACTTCATATGTTTAGTTTCACTCTGGATTTCTTGTGAATTTTCAATTCAAGAAACAGATATAAACTCTAATCTTAATTACGGGGGCATAAGCCATGGGGCAATAACCTCCATTTGTATTTATAGATTTCCTACAGCTTTGCACTACTTCATTTGAAAACCAAATTTTGGCTTTTTGTCAATCCCCAGAAAAGGTCACAGGTGTGGAGCACACAGCCTCCATGGACTTATGAGAATAGTATATTGGTTTTGATCCTGGCATAGTTTAATGAGCACTTTTAACAGCATACAACCTTGCATATCGCTGTATTGGCACTGTTTTATTTGGCGTTGTAAAAGCATAAAATGAAGCTGAAGACACGGTCAGTAGATGTCACTCCTGCACCAGGCACCGAGTGTGCAAACCTCCCCCAATAGCCATCCAAAACGCTACCTTCCCACTGCAGGCAGGAGCCAAGGTCAGGCAAAGAGGCTTGAAAGGAAGGTTTACTCCAAATGCAGTTGAAGGGTGGGGCAGGGATTTTCAGAGGGTGGCCAGCCACGGGGGCCATGCACGATGGCCCTGGCAGCCTCTGTGCATCCTATTACCACATGCCCAGGCAATCCATGGGCATCTTGAGTGAGGAAATCTCCTGTGACCCATGCTGGACATGGGGAGAGCAACCAAACTTCTGCTTTCACTGCTGGCACCTGTGCAAGGGGTGAGCCCTAAAGGGAGAAGGTGTTACTCTCAGCTCTGTCGGGCACAGGGAAACCAGCCCCAAGCAGGGTGCCAGCACCCAGGGGAGATGATCTCCACCATCACCTCATCTTCATCAGCATTGTCATCCCTGTCTCCTGTCATTCCCAGGTTGCGGATGTCCCTCGCAGAGTATGCCCCTCTGCAGCCCTGCGTGCTGAGGACCTTGTCCTCCCCAGCTTGGCAGGTCGAGATTGCCAGCCCCTGTTGCTCCTCTTTATACCTGTGTGACACGGAAATGAAGATTCCAGCTTGTTTTTCTCCTCTAAAAATCAATTGAAAGCAGCTTGGTGCTATCCAGCTTAATAAGCACTAAGCTGGCTAATGGTGTTTGCTCAGGCTTTCCATAACACATCTAAAACCAAACTCCTGTAATCCTCCCCAAGCCCTGTTCCCAAGAGTCTCATTAATTCCAGACATACTCACACTGCTCAGTTCCTGCAGTTTTACTGCAAAATATTTAGAAATAGTCAGGCTCTGGCCTGCTTATCACTAGGTGATGTGGGCATAGCCCAGGGGTTTGCTGCTGCTCTGGTCTGGCAGAAGGCAACTGTTTTGGCTGAGTATCTTCTGCCTCATGCCAGTGTCTGGCGCTGGCAGTGTACTTGGCTGTGTAACTAACTCCTACATCTTACCAACTAATAGTGGTTCCCAGCAAAAAACACTGGAAACTCCCAGCGTAAGAAAAGGAAACAACTCCAGTTGGATGTACCCGTGGCTCTGATTGTCTCTTTGGGTTTTGTATGCTGAGCAGAAGACTGGGGACCAGGAGTTCCCCACAACCTCTGTGGAGCACTGTGCTCTGATGTGCCAAATCATGGGCTTTTTAGCCCATCTCTGTGGTTTACAAGAATTTAGGCATTGAAACATAGAATAGAAAAATATGAGCTTAGGAAAGAAAATTAGTGAAGCAGTGTGAGTTGTGATCGTCCCTAAATATAGCAAATGGATCAAAGAATGTCATGGATGTTTCTAGGATATTTTTGCATGTCAACCAAATGGAAAGACTTTTCTACCATGATAACTGTAGTCCAATAATCCCCACAGGATTCCTAACCACACACACATTGAGGGGAGAAACCAGTTACATGTTGGCTGCTACAAGTTTCTAAATATAATTTTTTCTATACAGAATAACAAGTTGGGGGGAAAAAATGAAATATTACTCTTCTGACATATATGGAAGAGCTAGATTTCATTTCCAAAATCAGAAGCTTTGGAAGGGGACAAGTTCACTTTGTTTTCCTGACAGGAACAATAAACTGTCAACAGAAATCAAACTAATCTGATGGAGAAGTTTCAGTCCTGGGCCTCCTTGCATGGGTTCAGGAGCTCCTGTCTGGTTGTGTTTTCAAAGCAGTGTGCCCTTTGGTTTAGTGCCACAGAACTTTCTGGGAGGGCTCCCAGGAGAAGGAAGAAAATGAACTGTTGTTACTGTCACACTTTATATACAAAGTGGGTAAAGACCACCTTCCCTGAGTACAGGTGGGAAAATGAGGAGAGGGTCATTTCCATATGCTGAAACCCAGCAAATACAGGTAGGCACACAGGGTTCAAAGAGCTGCTGACTTGCAGCCTCTCCTGGGCCATACCCTTCTTGCTTGCTGAGCAGCAACCCCAGCCAGGGCTCCTGTCATGGCTGATCTGGCTGTGGGCAACACCTGAGTCCTCAGGGCTGCTCTGCCTGTTGCCTTCCCATGGCCACTTGGTTGGACCACTTGAAAAGCCATTTAATTACTCTTTGCTTCAATGAAAGATGCTTGGTCTGGCCTTCAACCAGCTCTCCCATTGTCTGTAAAACAGAAACCTGCAGTAATGAGTAAAATCTTTTTCCTTTTCAATAGGAACAGTAGTATCTTTACCATTCACATGTGCTGCACAGAATATCTTGAGCTATGGGAGAGGAAGACCCAGGCACCACACCACACCTGTGCTGTGCACCAGTTTTGGGCTGTGACTGGCACTGAGACAAAACCACTTATTAGACTAATTAATGTAGCAACAGTCATGATGTGAGGAATGAGGTCGTGCTGGGGCTCACAGGCCAACCCAGGAAAGCCTCTGGTGAGCAGGTAGTTTCCACGAGGTGGGGCTCTGTCCCCAAATTTTGCAGCTCTTCCTGCTCTCCTGAAGGCATGTGCAGCCTCTCCTTCTGGGGTGTTGAGGGTGGTGGCAGTAATCCTGGAGATGGGAAAGGAGAAACATGGGGTGAAATTTTGACAGGACAGTGATTCAAGGTGCTCATCATGGCGATGCTTAGTGTCAGCCCCATGAAAGATGCTGATTCCCTGTAAGTGCTCAGCACCCCTCACCCCCGCAGTGTAACCCTGGAGGCAGCTGAAACTTGCACCCAAAATCCGAAGCACTTTTTGCAAAAAACAACACTGAGCTGGTGACTGGGGGCGGGGGGGCTGTGGAGCCTGAATTCTGCCACATGCTAAACACCTTTCCACCTCAGGTATTGAGAATATTCAGTCAAGCCACGATGCTTTTGCAAAAGAGTTTTCCTAGCAGGAACTATTTGCTTCAGGTGACAGTCCCACAGACACAGGCATTTTTCCCATTTCTCTGCACTTAATACTAGTCGTGTTAACATCCCAGTAAACATGTTTTTGTTTCAGCTACACTGCTTGTAACAGCACTTGCCTGAATTAGAGTGAGTTTGCTCTGCAAACGGCATTTACCTTTCCCAGATACAGAGCAGCTGTTCCCTGTACATTCTCGCAAGGTCTTTGTTTGCACAGACTTTTGTCAGCAAATACACCCCCCTGAGCAAGCCACTTGCTTTGACTCCCCAGCACTGATAGGGGAGTTGTAAGTCCTGCAAGACACCTTCATCCTTGTCTTCCCCTTTCATTAATAGGCACCTGCCTTCGAGACGGCGCCAACAAGGCTTTGCTCACACCATCAATCATGATGGTGGGGTTGACCTAGTCTTGCAGAAGTGTGAAAGAAAGAAACAGACATTATTAATTCTTCCTGCAGTGAAAGCTCTTTGATAATACAGTGCTGACACTCACTATGTATCCCCACCAGTACAAACACAAAGGTCACCACCTCCCAAATCAGTACGCAGCAGAAAACATCTCCCACATGCCTCCCACATGCATGACATCATTGATTGCTGCTCTGGTGAAATCACGGTCTGTAGAAAACACCAAAGCAGTGGTACCTGCTGTGATGGTGGAGGCACAAGGAGCTATGCAGGAGCTGCCCTGATCCCAGCAAGCAGGGGTAAGGGCAGAGCAAGGGCATGCTGCAAGCTCCACAATGACAGGGGTTTCCAGCTTGTTCATTGATCTACAGCAGCCAGAACATTCTGCAGATGCACTAATTTCAATGACATGTGGGCACATGTCCATCAGATCTGAATATGAGCTGCTGCCAGGCAGTGAAGCAGCCTGGACTCCAGGATGCTGCTGAGTCTGTGACACACTGGGCAATTGGTGTCTTCCGGGGATTGTGGACCTATGTTGCAGAGCTGTAAGATGGAGCCCGGGCACTGCGGGAGACAGAGCTCTGACGTCCAGGAGAAAACAGTTTGAGCATGGATTCTTCATGTAGAGGTGATGTCACCGTGGTGGGTATGGAAATGCTGACATGGTATGTGCCAGAGTCGTCATGGCTCCCACGCTTCTTGCTGTGCACACAGGAGCCTGCTCTCCTGGTTCTACAATTGGCCTTCCAGTTTCATTCGTGTCTGTCAGCACTTCAGCCTGAGGTACAACCTTTGAGGAATATATTGATAATTTGGATCCGATGGCAAGAGAAGGGATGAGTCACCACTGACTGTCACCAGCTCCAGATAAGTGTTGTCTTCATACAGCTCCTGAAGGGAAAAAAATTTCATGGATATATCTGTTAGGGAGGAAAATATAGAAAAGTGAAGAGGGCAAAGACAACCACCAGGGGCTTTTCACCTCCATCTTTCACCATCTGACACATGGTCCTGAGGTACATGCTGGTGTTCGCAGAGAAGGCCTTCTCCTCCCTTCAGCCAATGTCAAGAACTGCTGTTCTGGACACCTTTGGGAGGAATCAGTCTGGCATTGCTGACAAATAAAGTATCCAGCCACTGGTTTCCTCCATTTTTCAATCTGCCACTTTATTCTGACACAGAATATTCCAATTTTGAGGTGGACAAAGCTGGAATACCAAGCAGAGCTTCATATCATCTACTGTGGGCATCCTGTTAAACTGAAATTCAGAGAATGTTTTGGAACTTGTTTCTTACAAACTCTAGGATATAGGTGGCTCTGAGAGGAGTTAAACAGAGCATTGATCACCATCCATGGCAGGAAATTTGTTCAGATTGCTCACTAAAGATGCCATTATATCCTTGTCCCTGTGCTGACTGCAGGGAGTCTTGCAGCTCTGTAGAGTGGGTGGTCTGGCTCACCCATCAGCCTTGTGCATTCACACATGAGAGTAAGCAGCAAACACTGCTGTAAGGGACCTGCCCAAAGTGTTAGAGGGAATCTAGAAAAAAGCATGTGACTACACTTTCATCTCCTAAGTGCCCACTCCATGTCTTAACCTGAAGATCATCGTTCCTCACAAATAGTTGTGTCTGATGGCAGAGTGATGTAAATGAAACTGCCTGAGCAGGGAGGTGAGATGCTGACTGAGACTGACACAGCCCTGTTACACAGTTTCATTAAAGTGCTGCACCAGAGGCTGAGGGAGCCAGGTGCCTGAGGTGTATGTGCTGGGACTGACTACCCGAGCAGCACAACACATGGTTTAAGTGAAGGCCCTGCCACAGTGTGCTGTTTGTGGAGAACCCTGGTCTGATAGTACTGAGGAGAGATCAAGTGAAGCTCCCATCTGTGGCCAGCATATTTTAGATGGCTACAACTGGGGATCTGGCTTTCATATTACTAGTTCTAAGGAGTCCACACATACTTATTCTTCTGCTCTCAAGAACACCTACAAAGTTACACATCTGTGCTCCTCTGACCCCAGCCAGATCTGCCAGATGCTCAGACCTGCTCACAATGTTTCTCTAAACTGTATTTAAAAAGTTAGTCTTCATCACAGTCAAGATGTTGCCTAAAATAAGAATGTAACTTATTACAGTGTCTGTATTTTCATGCCTATTGCAACTAATTTAGCTGGCCCCAGGTTCCTTAGAGAGCAAAAGCAAGTGTCCTGGCAGATGAGTGCTTGAGAGTGATCTTCAAGGGCCAGTCCAGCTTTCAATCAGATGCGGGAGGTCTGCACAAAGCCTGTCTGAGTTCAAGAAGCATTTGGACAATACTCTGAGCCCATCGTATGATTCTTGGTGTGTCCTGTGCAGGGCCAGGAGTTGGACTAAGTGATCTTGATGGATCTCTTCCAACTGAACAGATTCTATGATTCTATTATTCTATGATTCTAGATCTGCCATTCCATATAGTCAATACCCAGTGAATCTTATACCAGAATGCATTATTTTGCTTTCTCTGACTTTACTGTCACACGAGATCTCCACTGCATTTTAGCTGCAGGGCTGACTATAGGTGCCTTTAAACTTCAGAGGGGATGAAGGCAAGATATGGTTCTCTTCCCGGAAAGTGCCTGCAGCAACTCCACCCTATGAGCTGGCTTGATACTATCTGCAGTAATTTAAGCAGACATTGAATGAGTTGAAGGCTGTTATACTTCAACCATGCACTAAAAGACAGAGCAGTAACGGTATTTTACTTCATTGTCAATGTCTTGAACTGTTGTTCCTGGCTTATCGTGGTCAGGGGACACATCCCTATCTCCTTGAAAGCAGTCCAGCACAAAGCTGATACATTAAAAATTCATGCTCTCAGCTAACTCCAAAGTCATATCCAGATCTAAGAGTTTTAATCTGGACTGGTTTTAACTGGTCAAAGTTATCAGAGACACGTCCTCTGACTGTGATTCACTGAGAGATGAGGATGTGGTGTTTATGACAGAACCGGATGCAGACACTTCACAAGTAAGGGCTGCAGTCTATGGGGTTGTGTGAAGAATTGGGCTGAGCTCAAAAGTACAGGTACTGAGGACAGAACGATAAAGGCTTTTTTCCTGCACTGATCACCCAGTCCCAGGCAGAAACCATGGTGACGTTGCCCATATTCAATGGAGTGGCTGATCTGGGTAGGTTGGGTAGAGCTTGAGCTGGTACCCAGAGCCATTTCTCATTGGATGGTCACGGTTCAAAGCAGCTGGGGTCAATAAAGAGGGATAATTTTTGCAATCTGATGGAAAGTGAGTAATTTCAATCCAGTTCCCTTCGGGCAAGTGTATACCACCACCACTAACATCTGCAGGTGACCCAGCTGACTTTCCGCACAGGTAGAGGCTTGCAGGTTGTAGCTCAAACTTACCTGGGACCCCCTCAGGGCTGGAGCATTTTAGCAAGGACTTACTCTGGTTCACATATCTAAATCTATCAAAGGATGTTTTTGAAGCAGCACAGAGATTGCATAAAGGTCATATGACCGTTCTTGCTGTACTGAAAGGTCATCTCAGCTGGAAAGCTCTGACTTTGTGCATTCCCAATTACTATACTTCTGAGCAAGTGATATAACATTCCACTAGATGTAGCGTAATTTTCTACACATGTTGGTACCTTTTCAAGGAAGCTTCAGTTTGACATTAAGAGAGATTGCTTTCTGTCTTTATCATCACTGTGTTCTGACTAGACAGATTGAGCACCAGAGAGATATTATAACCAAATGACCATGTCAGAGAAATGGAGCCTCTCAGATTTTAAGGCTGTATCAGCTGAATCAAGACATCTATGAAGGAGGCACAAAACCTGCTTACCATGTTACCACTTCTTATCAGACTGCGGTTTGCTTCGATGTAGCAACTCAGTTCATCACAATAGTCAATGGTGGAGAAAGCTCCGGAACGTGGGGACAGTCACATTAGCCTAGAAAGGTGTTAAAATGAACCAATGAGACCAGAGAAGAATGACAAATTAAGGAAGTGCAATGTGGAACACGATCTGTTTGCATGGCCTTTAGGAGAATTATATTTACTAAGTAATCTTGGTTGTCTAATGCACGTGGGCAGAGCATGTCTCTTATAACATGTCTGTACAGCTGCTGGCTAAATGACACCTAAATATCATTGATAATAATTTTAGATTAATAACCACGAGCATAAAAGCAATAGAAAATGAGGTCTTCATGCAAGAAATCCTTCACAACAGCAACTGGCAAAGTTCAAAGCCTGCTGTTCACAAGAATTTAAGTAGCATTCCAAAGAATATATGGAAGCTGTATAACACTGACGTTAACTTACAACAGAACTGTCAAAAAGTTAAAATGCATACCACAAGCTTTCAATTTAAAAAGAAATGGGATCCTCCTCCGTAATGGAAAGGAAATTAATCTTTTTCACTCATTTTTGAAAAAAAATACAGATTTTTTTTTCTAATAAAGGGAAGTTTGGTAGTTATGGATTGTGAATGTTAACACAACAATTTAAGTCAAGTAAAGCACTTTGATGACCAGAGAAATGCCAGATTATTTTTATCACATAAGTGTAAAGACATAAAGTATCAAAAAATATGGCTATTTTTGATTATTTTCTTGGTTTTATACAACATCATTTGTAGACAGTGGCTATCAAAGGATGCTTTAGAAACATTACAAGAGCAATATGTCAGCTCATCTGTTGATCTACAGCAGTGCACAAGTGCGGTTACATATTTATTATATAACTTTCTAAATGTGAGAAAAGCTTTCCTGGGTTTTCAGTAGGTGAAGACTTGTAGCTCCTATGCATAGATTTATCCAATCTCTTGACAGAGTTTTCAAACCTCCAATGTAATTCCTGCTTAAAAACTTATGGTTGGTGCAAAAAGGAGACAGAGACATGACTGAGGGGTTTGAGACTTTAGGACTACGGTTGAAAATTGAGAAACTTAACATTTATCATCCTTGTACTTCCAAAATCTGACATATCCACATAACAAACTACATCATACTCTGATCTGCTGGTTTAAAAACACCAGTCTGAATTCAAGATTAGGTCTAAAAATCATTCTAAATATAGCACTCTGTCTATTGCTTCCCTGTGTAACAGAAGAAATAAAGTAGTACTTGGCTGATCCTCTGAAGAAAGTCTAGGAAGAGGCTTTGTAAGAAGGGGAGCTAGATGATGGAATATCAGGTTTGTCCACATGAACTTGAGCCCTGGAAATGATGTGTTCAGGTTTTCAAATTTTTACTAGCTAGTAAGTGTTAGCCCACGGATTTACACTTCAGTAACTCTTACACTTTTAACTTTCAGACTCTGTGGAAATGGGACCTCCTGACATTGTCTGAGTGTCATTCACACACAGACCATCAAATTGCTTCTCTGGAAGTGAAAGCATGTGGCAGCCCAAGAAGCTAGGTCCATGGCAAGCTTTGCCTCTGAAGTGCAATGGCTTTGTTCCCTGTTTGTTGTGTCAGATGCTGGATCCATTGAGGGATCATAAAAGAGAAAAATTACTTGCCCAAGGCACATAAGAGTCTGAAAGATAACATGTCTTTTAAGTAATTAATTTGCTTTCAGACAATGGATGAACACCGGTAAATATTGGCCCAAAGAGAGCAGTAAAATAAACACTGTGAATTGAACTGTAATTTTTTTATTACTGTAAACCTGCAGGAAGATCACAGACTGAACTGTTCACCACCTAACATCCCACAGACAGTTTAGGAGTTGCCACATGATTCAGTGCAGAATGGTCTCCTGCAATATACTGACCTTTCATTTTCCTTCTTCTCAAATGCATTTTTGTAGCAACTCCAAAAGCAGCTCATCATGCATCGTGCAAACAAGAAAATAAGCATTCCCTGCCCCATGCACTGTTCTATTTCACTGCAAAATTGCTTTCGACAGTAACACTAGCATCACTCTGAGTTAACGTAATGAGTGAATCACAGCCACAAGAGTAACATACTTTATAAGACAGCTGTGGCAAGTTATGTGAGCTCTTCTCTTTGTGCATGCTGAGTCTCATGGCGGAATGGGACAGCACATAGCCAAAGTTTTGTGGTTTGCTCCCTCCCTCCTGCACACCAACCTTCTGGCTGCAAGCAGGGACTTGACTGCTGCGGGAATTTGGGTCCTGTCCTGCAGCCCTGTAAGTGAGTTCCCAAAAGTTTCCTGTGTTGTAGCAATACAGAATGCTGCCTTTATACTTCAAGGCAATTGTGCTCAAGGGCCTGGAGGTTATAGACCTTTACCACACCCTGTCCTCTCCTACTGACTTTCTCTGAGCTGGAATACAGCATGGCACCTCTAGTATCTCATGGTGTCCAGCTCATCTTTGGCCCTTTGGCCCACCCAAACTATCCTAGCTCTCACCTGTGTTGGCTATAAGGGCTCTAAACATAAAGCTCTTTTCTTGCAATTCAGACACTGAAACTATTTAGCAGTAAATTCAGCAGACATCTGCAAGGTCAGACTTCTGGACTATAATACAGAGCCCAGGGAAGCTCCTACTGAACCCAGAACATTCAGGTCACCCTCTATAGCAGGCCATGCAGGCACACATTGTTACTCCAGGCCAGGTTACAAGCAGCATAGGGGTAAATACAGTTGCCTAAAAGAAGCACCCAGTCCTTCTCCATTTGTTTTTGTATTAGCCCCAAATCTTGTAGAGCCATTCATGTCAAAAGGCCAGCAGTGTTTCAGACTGGAATGGGACACTTGTAGCATATTGTGAGATATTTGGAATATATTGATCTGACCAGAAGGCAAGATAAAATGGAGACTTGTCGAAGCTGGCCAATGTGGCGGCTGCCTTTTTCTCACAACACGTGGTTGATACAGTAAAGCTTCTGTTTATGAGTAAGAGAGCTGAAAAATAGGAACAAAGTCTGAAAACATATAAATTGAGAAGCTGGTCAGGAACCAAGCTGTGTAAACAGAGGGATTTTATTAGCTCTGATTGCAAACACAAGCAAGAAATTGTTATTTTGATGGAGGTGTGTGTGCAGATAAAACCAGAAAGACCAGGTACATTGACAGAAATCCCGGAAGTGCTGGAAAATCATGAACTAGAAACAAAAGTGTAGACTGCACATTGGAGGATGGCATAAGAAACACCAACACAAGTCCAATTCTATCAGGTACACCAGTGTCTGTGTTGGTCATTGGGTTTTGTTTAGGCTTGAGTTTTTTTAATTTAAATGAGTCAAGAGAATTGTATTTCAGAATTGCCTGACTCTTTCCTGTCCTGGTGACTGCATGAACATGCCCTGTTCAGGCAAGAAGTGGCAACCTGTTTCAGGCTGCATTTGATATGTTCCCCTGAGAAGTTACGGATGAGCAAAATCTGCTAAGTGATGTTTGATCAGGGACATCACTTTATTAGGGAATATAAAGTTTTGGAGTTGGAGAACTTTGGTATGTCTATCAAATAATACCCTGTTAGTTATATTCCTATTCATACTGACCTGGATGTGTCCCCATGTCAGTCAGGATGTTACCCTTACCACTTACCACTACTCCCAGTAACAGTGCTTCTGCACTTTTCATTACCAGGGCTCCAAAAGTATTCAAAATCTAGAGGTGGCTGTGGGTTACACCAAATCAACTTCTCTCCACCAAGCCACTTTTTAAGCTGCTCTGGCCTTTCCCTGGAAGAAATCACAACTGCCATTCAGAGACTTTCCCACCCAAGGTAACATCTTAGAAAGGAGGTTTCCCCTGGTACAGACCACCATAGAAAACACAGTTCCTAATCCTCATACAAAGAAACATATTAAAAAGCACACAGGATGAGGATGGAGGAAAACCTCATATACATCCCACTTCATTAGATTAATTTTATTCTTTTCAAAGGAGAAAATCAGTTGGATGAGCTTGCCTAGAACATCCAGAAAGCAAACAGCTCCAGTGGACATTGTCCCGGTCAGCAGGTTTGCTGGCAGCCTACTTGCAGCAGCTGTGTGCCACTCCAGTGCCTGTGTGGAGTGAGACCTGGAGAGTAAAAGGTCCTCCATCCTGTTGGAAATTGAGTCCTGACTTAATGATGCTTGAAGCTACCATCATCTAGAGTGGCTAAAACATGATTTTTTGGACATGTGGACTTGTTTGTTTGTTTGTTTTGTACTTAATATTTGTCAGTTTACAGGTTTATACTGTTCTGGCAGGTTCACTTGTTTGCAAGAGAATTGAGGCCTTTGCCCGTGATTTGTGGGTGCACTGTGGATCCTTCCTCCTCCCACACTCTGCACTGTCTCCTCTGAGCACAGCACAGCTGGACTTATGATCTCACACACCTTGGGGAAGGCAGGCAAAGGAGTCATGCCAGAAATTGGGTACTGCCATGCTAAGCATGGCTGTGCCTAAAGGTTAACCATTCCCCTTCCTTTGAGTGGGAAGTCATGCACCACCATCTCATCCCTGCAGCTGGATTTAAGCCACTTAAGAAGAAAAAGTGACATTTCAGGAGGACAAGCAAGGCACCTGCATAGGACCCTGGCACTGTAACCCAGGAGTGAAGTAGTTTCCTTTAAGAGAAGTGGAGGGTTTCTAGTATGACTTAGATTGATTTCCAATCCTTTGAACATGATCTGCAGGACTGTGGAACAAGGAAAAGGGACTGGACCTGCAAGTAGTTATTTGTGTACCCTGTCTATGGTTAAAAAATAGAAAAGATACAGCATGTTTCCAAAAAAAGGTCATTTGTTTTGAGTAGCCTTTGCAGAGCTGGAGGCAAGTCTGACAGAGGTCTTGACAAACACTGAGAAGATTCCTGTTCCATTTCTGAAAGTGGAACTTGTGCATTTGCACAAAGCTACAGGACTGAAGCCAAAACTAAGGATAGGAGGCTCTGAGCTGTGCTGTGCATGTCAGACTGGGAGGTCTGCAGCATTTATCTAGCCTTCAAAACCTGTGAGCATGCTAAAGGAGAAAGGTGGAATTAGCATTGTCCAGTTCATTGCACAAAAGCAATGATGATGATAATTGTAATAACACCACAATCTGCTACGGAGAGTCACTCATCATTGCTTGTTACAAGAACCCACCTTAGGAGCCAGTTAATAACAAATCAACCCACAGCAGACTTACGTGATGGCAGAGAGGCCACAAATGGGCTCATGCCCCAGGTTCCTCCATGATGTCTTTCCTTGTATCCACAGGATCAATTTTATCTGAAATGTTTGCTGCCCCTGAGCACTGAGGAGGAGGAGGTAGGAATGCTAAAGATAACTCTGTAAACAGAGAAGGCATGGAGGGGTCAGAGCCCAGGGGAAGGATCAATATGTTGTCTTAGTGGAGGAGATGAACAAATTGTATCCATGGCACAGACATCATCAGAAGAAAAAAAGGTGTTTTCTTTTTTTAAGAAAAATCACAGATGATTTTTTTGCCTGCATGATACAAAAATGCAGATTCATGGGAAAATCAGGAAATAATAATAACCATAATAATATTAATAGCAGTACTACTATTACAACTAATAATAATAATTGTATTTATAATGGTAACAGTAATCCAGACATGCCCTGACAGAAGACGCGAGCAGGGTGCAGGTTCAGCTGCCTGTTGCCTTTGGAGTTGAAATGCAGTGTGCTTTCAGTGCATCAGGGATGTCCTCTGCAGCCTGCAAAGGACTTCCGCAGGCACAAATGCTGACTTTCTGCAGTACCCAAACAAGCGCCTCAAGCACCGTTTCTGGCTGTTCTTCCTCCTCCTTTCAGGCACCTTTGTCCTGTTTCCTGACATTTGCAGCTTCCTCTCCTTTATCCTCTTTGCTGCTTTCCTTCCTCTTGCAGTTCCTAACTCCCTGCCCTTTGTGGGTCCCAGGTTCTCCCCCAGCCACTAAACTGACCCATTATTAAATGGCCAATGCCATTATCATGTGTGGTCGGAGAGGCTGTGGGGGCCAGGGAAGGTATCCCTGATGCCATTCAGTTTGGGGCACAGCATTGACCCTGTGGGGGGAGAAGGGAGCAGAAAGAAGAGTAGAGTAGCAGGGTTGGAGAGTCCTGGTCTCACTGATCAACTCCTGGGTCTGGGAAGAAACCAAAACATCTGTATCTTGGGAGAGCACGAATTTCAGGTTCCCCTCTCTGTTAGCTGGGTGCCAAGAGGTTCTGCTCTCTGGTGCTTAGAAATCTTGTGTCTGCCTGGGCTCTCTTCATTGAAGCAGTCTCTGCCTTGCTCAGGGTTTGCTCCCAGGGTGGTGTCCTCAGCCCAATGGCTTTTCCCAAACCTTGTTGAAAACATTCCTAAAGCTTTTCCCTCATAGCCTCTCCTCTTCCGGCAGCCAGCTCCTCTTCTCCTGAGGGGCTCCACTCCTGCCCAGTGCTGCTGCCCCTCCTGAAAGCTCCAGCTCTGACAGAAAGGTGAGCACGAGTGCCCTGGAACACTGACAACAGCCACTTTCCAGCTCATTTAGCCACCACAGAAATCCATTTAATGCCAAGAGAGTCTATGTTTTGCATGTTGCATTTAAAACTCGATGAAATATCAAGGCAACAACTGTCTGATCCCCATCTGGATGGGCACAGACTCTCAGCTATGAAGTCATCACTACTGTCCTTCCAGATTTCCAGCTGTTTCTTCATTTTCTGCCTCTGCCACCCAATGAGACAAAAAGTCAGATTTTCCATCAAGGATTTTTCCTGCCCATTCCATCTGTCAGGTCCTCTTTCCCCCACCCCATTTGATTAATTAGCAAGGCACCAGCACATGTGACAGCAGACACCACATCCACTGACAAAAGTGCTTTTTTTTGCCATCCTCAGCTCTGTAGTATGGTACTGATTAAAAAGTTTGGGTACAAAACCAGGTTAAGGCTCCTTTCAAACATCAAGATGCTGTTTTCCCTTCCAACATTAAACCTTGTGGGAGGGGGCCAGCTAATGCAAATCTGTGAGGGGGACAGTAGTGGGTGGTGGTGGAAGGGCCTGTCTTGCTCTCAAGGTGCTGGAGATGTACTCAGAAAGGCTCTGTCCATCAGGTCTCCAGCACTGGCTTGAAGTCACCCTGATGTGCCTCCACCAGGCTCCCTCTCTCGCGCTGCCTCTCCAGGCAAAAGGGGAAAATTTATCCTCAAGTGCATGTCTTGCTTAGTTGAATTGGAAGCTCACTTTGTCTCACCCGCCTGCTGTGGATTCCCAGTTAGCTGGAGAGCCTTGACACTGTGTCTCAGCATCCTGCTCACCAAACCGCACCTATGGATTAATGCACATGTTGGTGGCTATGCTTCGGTGAGTGTCCAGTCAGGAGCACTACTCCTCTGACACTTACCCCTTTTCCTCATCCCATCTCCACCAAATATGGGAGGAGAAAGTGGGCAGAGAGCACCTGAGCCCGCGAACAATGTCTCTGCAACATGACTCACAGTATGGTAAGATTGTATGCCCTGACCGGCGGATGAAACCCTACTGGGGGGACTGTCAGAGACCATGTTGTGACTGCTTGCCTAATCCTTAGCTCCCAGCTTGGGGGGTCCTTTTTGCCTCAGCAAGTAAAAAAAGCACATGTCTGGAATCTGTGCATCACTCTCAGACAGCCAAAAAGCAGAAGACTTTATTCAGGGAGAAGGCGCAATCAAATAACTGACATTGCCTCTCCAGTGGAGAATGAGGAAACACAGGGATATTTTAGATCAAGAATTTGTTTCATCTGTTGAAAAGTGTGGGTCTTCCTCTGGTGGAAAAGGATCTCATGCAGGGGATCAAAAACAGCCCTGCTGTTTTTCAAGTCATCCGGAGGCAAGTAAACCTCTACTTTAGCAAGGGTTCCAAGTTGCGTGTGCAGAAACCAAGATACCATGGATGGCAAAGAGCTGTAAGGAAACCCAACCAACACAGGCGAGATGTTGGGTTGTTTGCTTCCACAGCAGCAGCAGCCACACTGCTCAGAGAGCATACAGGTGATTCCAGCCCTGGGAAAATGGGGGCGTTATAAGCTTCTGTGTAAAAGTAGCGTCTATCTTTGCTTCCCTTTTAACAAGATTAGTCTTGCTTTTCTCTCCCTCTTTCTTTTGCTGTCTGCTGGCCACCTCAGTGCTCTCCCACTAATGTGATTAGCGGTGCATGGGGACCATACTGGCAGCAACTGTCACAAAGATCTCTGCTTACTTGAGTGCACCTCTTTCCTCAATGAAACATCTTGTGTTTATGGTCACAGGGGGTATTGTTAACTCCTGGATTCGAATAAAAAGGGATATTTATGACCCTCCCATAAAAGTTGATTCAGGGAGACATTTCGGAAAGAAAGGGATAGAAGACAGATGTGTTTCCTACCACAGATGCTGAGGAGGTTCAATTGTTCTGCATATGTAATGACTTTTTATGGTTCCTTACAAATGCTTTCCACACTGCCAGAAAGGTGCCAAAGTCAAATACGCATAGTTGCTTACAGAAGAGAATTTAGTGGCCATACAGGACACTACAAGTTTATATCTTGTTAAATATGTTGGAGATGGACATTGTTACATGTGCAACATGAAGGGGAATCTCTGCCTGCAGCGAGCCGTGGCTGCCTTGCTGCCTTTCCCATTGCAGCTCTACTTTCATTTAACATTTCCTGAGGCTTTCAGAGTATGTTTACTGTCATGCCCATATGGTTAACACTTAAAGCACCTATTGATTTTTTACCAGGTGAGGCACATTATCAGTGTTATGTTGACAGCTGCAGTTTGAGTCTTTCCAAAAGAGCAGGAAAAGAAGCCTAAGTCTTCCTAAGTGTGCAAACAAATATATACTTGCAGGTGACAGTACCGGAAAGGTTGCTGGATTATAGGTCTGAAGACAACAGATGACCAGTGACTAAAGCATAATTACAGGCAAGAGAGGAGAAGGAAGATGGCAAATTGCTATGTTATGCTAACAGCAGCCAGAGGATACTTGGTTACATAATGCTTCTGCCTGGGGCAGGCTGGTTTTACTCTCTGATGTGAGCTCCCGCAGGGTGACAGGAGGAAATATGCATCTCAGGTGCTGAAATGAGCTTGTGACTATTTACAAGTGGAAGCAGTGGAACTTCTGGCTGAAGCCACCATCTCTGGTTCCTCTGTGCTCCTGTGACAAAAACAAAGGCATTGCCCACAAAGTCTTATGCCAAAAATGTTGTGCATAAAGCAGCTGTGCAGTGAGGTGCCTGCAGAGAAATGAAGTTCCTCCCAGCTGCATCCACCATCCTCCCACTATCATTCAATGGATCAAGACTGACACTGACTGGGCACAAAGTCCTCCTGTCTTGACACACATTGAAGAAATGGGAAAGACTGGCAGCATGAGATCATCAAGGAGCTTGTGGCACCACCTTTTGTACTAAAACACAAATATTTCCAGCTTGCCTGGGTGTTTGAAGCATAACTGAGCTAAGGAGAGTTTCACTGGGACTGGCTCACAATTTATCTATGAACTTAAATCCCAGGCAGGACAGGCTCGAGTTGGGAGTGGATGGATACTTTTCAAATGTCCAGATTGTTATAATTAAGAGCTGAACTGCCATTATTTGGGCAGTGTCATCAGGGCTACTGTGCCTGTCAGACTGATTTCCTGAAGTCTGCAATTCTGCATGGGAACATCACAAAAAGGGCTGTGACCAGGTTCCTTGCACAGATAAGTAATTTCTAATTATTACGTGTCCACAAAAGTCATTGTGCATTTTTGTCTAACAGTTGGGGATACCAATGTCACCCCTGCATTCTCATGTCATGAGTGGCAATTCATTACCCCACAAAAACAAAATGTTCCCAGATGGGCAAATTTTCCTTTCTCTGGTAAATAATTAATTATGAAACTAAGAACTTCTGTTTGTCTCATATGCTCATACAACAAATGGTACTTTCTTTGCCTGCAAATTAGCAAGGCAAAAATCTCATGGGATAGATGGTATGTCTGCAAAAGCCAAACCTCACTTGCTAGAAAAATTGTGGCTAAAATGACTGGGAAACAACCGAGTTTAGAAAAAGCTGGAGTAAATCACAGAAATCCCTGCCCAGGGAAAGGCAAGCTTGACCACAGCAATGTCCTCTCTCAGGAGAACTCAGGTGTGCTCCATCCAGATTTCCTCTGACATGGATGGTGGGCATCTATGTTGTCCTGGTATTTACCTAACCATCTTAGTAGTGAGGGCAAGAACAGACGTTAGCAGTCTCCCTGCCACATGTAGCTGAAGTGAGACACCAGTGGACCTGGAAGGAAGGGAAGGCCCATTGCAGTGTGTCAGACCTCCTCCTGCCAGCAACACAGCACTCCTGCTCTTGATGTCAGCTTTGTTAATGTTCAACTTCCTTGGGAGAAAATATGGTTTGACAAGTGTTTCTAGTTTCCAAGGTTCTTGCATTATTTCTAGAACTCTACAGTCTTACCTCATCCTCCAAAATGCTGTGTTTTCATTACCAGCCATTCTCACTGCATGTTTTGCAGGCCAGATCCTGCCATTAGGTCCTGCAACAACTTCATTGACTTTTTAGGAACAAATCCATTTATTTGAGAATGTATTTCTGTGTTTCCTTCTGTTTGATGTGAGCAGGAGTGCTACATTATAAAGTACCTGCCGATAAGGAAAATCCCTGGCCACCAGCTCAGGAAACCTGACACAAGTGATATCAGTGACAGCTTTTCATGCATCTGTTGGTTGTACCTTTGCAATGGCTCCAAGTAGGATGCCACACAGGGCAGTGTTGGCCAGAGAAAACCAAGCTGGTCTGGAGCATGTCAGCTCAAGCACTGAAAGTTATTAAGATCACTGTGTTTCACTGTGTTCGGTCATGGTCCCAGCCTCACACTGATGAAGCCTTTCCCACCAGCCCCTCAAAGTCACCGATGCCATGGGTATATGCCTTGACGATGTTGGTTGTAAGAACAAGTTAGCAGTTGTTACCTTGCCCAAATTATACTTGTTTTAATTCTCACAGGTTCTTGAATGCCAGCTCTCTGCTGCTCCAGTCAATTGCTTCACACCACATCTGAGCCAGGGATGCAGCCTTGCACGTCTAGGGAGGGGCACATCCCTGCCATAAAGGGAGAATGCTGTGAGCAGTGAGGAAATGAAGCCAGGAACGCTGAGAGTTCTTGGCCATAAAAAACATGCTGCAGGCTGTATCTTGCTGGGCAATGTCGGTTCCCAAAGTTTTTTTCCCTAGTTGTTGTCATAAAACTTCAGTGAAACCACCTACAAGCTTCAGAAGTTGCATAGAGGGAGGGAGTATACATATAGAGCCCATTGTTAGAGCCTATAGAGCCTCTTCTGCTTGAACTGGCTTGTACTTGTATGGCTTTGCTGGGCTCAGTGGGATGGCCAGCAAGCCAGATCCCAGGAATTAATTAATCAGCAATTTCTTCCTTGAAAACAGATGATGCTGCTAAGAGAATTTTTGAAAAAGGTATTCTGTGCTGGGCTCCAAAACCTTGCTCTTTCATCCCTCTCATTAGGGGCCAGGCATCTATTTAGGAGGACTGTTTCAAGCGAGAGGTAGAGCTGAAAGCTGGTGGCCAACCGCCGGACTGAAATACAGAAAACAAACAGATAACTCAACTGATAGGAGCTTTGACAAGGGCTACTGCAAACAGTCACAACACATCACTGTGCACACGAACTTGACATGGTGCTTTCGGAGTATGGCAAATATGTAAATGAGCCTCTGAATGAATGCTTAATGATTCAACTGACCCCCCTGCTTATCATTAGCTAATTGATGCAATCTGTCCCTCTGCCTGCAAACCATCCCCAAGCTGACCATAGCTACCCATGCTAACATTTCTGCCCCAGTACCATTCCTCCTGGGCAGCATGCACCTTAACATGTGCTTGACACTTGACAGTGGACCTGCAGGGAGTGTTAGTCTGTTCTGATGGGCACCCAAGTGTCACAGATATGTGTGTTTTCAGATCATAGAATCATAGAATATTAGAATGGAAAAATGGAAGAGAGCTTAAAGATCATGTAGTTCCAGCTCCCCACACCATGGGCAGGGATACCTTTCACTAGGTCAGGTTGCTCAAAATCCCATCCAACTCAGTCTTGAACATTTCCAGGGATGGCACAAGGAAAGGCAATAAGCAGGACTGAGGGGCAGCATAGCCAACAGGAGAGATGCAAGAGAGAAAGGATGTGATCCAGATATGCTAAGTACACCTAAAAGATGTAAAGACAGTTAGTGCTGTTCATGCAGAAAGAAGACTTCCCCCAAGAGCCTGAGCTGAATGACGCAGCCTTGTACTGCCGCAAAATCTGTTACAGCAGAGAAAAGCAGCATCCTCTAAGGCAGAGAGGGTGTATTTAAGACAGCTGGCACAACATCTATCAGAGAGGCAGCAGCTGCTCCCTGTGGGGCAGAGCAACATCTTGCAGGTGGGCAGAGAAGATGGAGTAGAAAGTAAAGAGCCAGAGAGCCCGATGAGTAAATCTGGTTGATGACATGAGGCAGAATTGTGAAAAACATTTGGTTTTGCTGGCTTGATGCAGAGTTGAAGAAAGACTTCATTTTTCTCTCTTCACTGTGAAGGAGAGAGGAAGACTTTTCAAATTAAACAAAAAACTATTTCGTTTGGAGTTCTTTGCAGAAAGCGCAGTGCATGTTTGCCCACCTTCCGGCAGCTGGAGGGTCTGGCGGACTACATCTTCACAGAGAGCTTTTCACATTCAGAATCAGTCCTTTAAAGTAGATGTTGACCCTGCTTAAGTGTCACAGCCAGCACTGTGAGCCAGCTATAGGCTTTGGAGCCTGCTCTAAAGTGATTAAAGTGACTTGAGTGAACTAACTTGTCACTCCCAGGGTCACAGTTGATTAACCGTGACTGGAGTAACACCTTCAGAAGAGAGGGTAAAGGAGAACCATGCACTGCTAAGGCACTTGCACTGGGTTTTTAATAGCCCAGTGAAAGACTGGAACCCTTACTGTACCAAGGGCTGGATGAGCATGTAGCACAGCCTCTTGCCCCAGATTTTAGTACACAGATTTATGGATAGGCACAAAACGTGTGGATTTTTCACCCACAAATGGCCAAAGGGAGCAGAATGGATCTGGGAAGTGGCACATACAACAAAACTAACAAAGCTATGCATGCTAGAGATCAACTATAATCTGATTATAATTGTAGGGAATTCTTGGTTTAAATTATAAGCCTACACACAGGCATTTTTGTTTCTTTCATGACTGCATTATCCTTGTTCTCTTTCCACGCCCTTCTCTCTGGTAGCTCATTACATACACTCATGTCCCCTTAGCTTAATTAGGGATGTGTGAAACAACCAGGATGCTAATACTGAGTTTCTGGCTGGGACTGCAAGTATGAACAAATCATTAAGCAGAAAAATGTCCAAAGAACTACACCATCTGATAGAAAGAAAACTTCCTGTGGGAACAACAAAAGGAAAATTTTGGCTTCTATTTTTGAAAGAAAATCAGAGGCTAATGCAAACAGGTAGATTGACCCCAAACAGATTGCTGCACTTTGGGATGTTTTGTGGTGCAGACAGTGTTTGGTTTGTTTCTGTTCTGAGTTAAACCAAACTTTTCAGCTGGAACCTCCCCACGAGGCTGGAGTTCAAGTCCTTTCCCCTCCCAGCACAGCTTGGTATGGGTTAGTCTGTCTCTGTTTGCCCTGAGCTGGGGTGCTACTGGCAGCAGTCAGATGGTTTAGTGCAGCCCTGGTATGATGGCCCCAGCCCCACATCTTCAGACAGCCTCATGCCAGACTCTCACAGGTGTCTCCATCCTCATGCTATGAAAATGCCACTCTGATGGGCTACTGTGCACCCCACAAGCATTTCAGGTGCTTGAAAATGGTTTCTGCTCCTGGCACAAGGTGACAACCCTGTCTTTTGGCCACGGGGAAACCTCATGGCATAAGGAGACCTGGGCTTGAGGGCTCCGTGTTTGGGACGTAACCACTCTGCGCTGGGGTCTGTCCCTGAGCAGTGTGGATACAGCCTAAGGCACGCAAATGATCAGTGTGTCTCAGCTCTGCCTGCAGTACAGACACGATCTCTCTCTACCCCGATGGAAATGGCCTCACCTCTGGGCCTCCAGCAAGAGAATTCCTTCCTTCCCAGAAGTGCTAGGAGACCTGGACAATGCTTGTGAAGGCTAACATAAAAGCTATGGCAGCTACCTTATCTCCCACTTTATAAGCTAAGAAGTGTATGGAAATTACCCGAGGAACAAAACCTGCTAAGTAACCTCATTATCCCTTTCTTCAGGGAGTTTACTGTAAAACGACAGGCTTTGGATCTTAATTTGCTGGAAAGTGCAGTAATGTAATTAGCTAGACTGATTAGATGAGTTGTGTGAATTCTTCAGAGAAGAGGAGGAACGTGCTAGACAAAGAGAGAAGCAAAAGGAGGAAGAAAAAAAATAATGCTTCCTCTGCCAAGAAATCAATTGTCTTCAATGTTAGTAATATAAAATTAGGGAAGAGTTTTGTTTTGGTCAGAGGGAATGCCATATACAAGTATTTTCTAACTTAAAAAGGACACAATTTCTACAATTTTTAGAATACTTTAATTATTTTTAAGATAAAATTCATGCATATTTTGAAATGAACTACTGCAATTTTTATTTGGTTCTGGGGATGGGTGGTTGTTTTGGGGTTTTGTTCTTGGTTGGTTGGTTGTTGGTTTTTTTTTTCTAAGAAGCATCTCCCCCATCCTAAATTTTTCCTCGTTTGGCTAAAGCAGTTCAAAAAAGGTTTGGAGAAACTATCTCCCAACAAACACAAGAGCCCCATGTCCAGCCAGGACCAAGCATTGCCTGTGTCTGGCCCCTGCACTGCCTGTGGGGCACCATGAGCTCTCAGCCCCAAACCTTGCCAATGATCCGAGCAGCCTTTTTGCTTAGCGCTGCTATCCCTGCTCCCAAAAACGTTGCTGAGGACCATGCAAAGCGCCGGTGGTGTGAACCTCATGAGGCTCAGTCATGCGCATCCCTAGGAGAGAGCGCAGTCCTGGTGGCCAACACAGGCTTTTGGGGTTTTGTGGACGGAAGGACTTTCACAGCACAAAACGAACAACGCGTTTCTCTTGTCACTAGATGGCCCTATCTGCTTTCACTAAACTTACAGGGTTTCCTTTTTACAGCCCCAAATTAGCAGCAACCCTACAGATGTATACTTGGAGGGTCACCAGCCACAGCTGGGAAGGGAAATCTCGGGGAGGTGGAAAAATTCACCTGGATTTTGATGATGGTTTTCATTACGTTCTTGGTAATTTTCTTGAATATAATGAACACTGTTGCAAGAAACCTCATGCTTTGAGATTTGTATGAAATGATACCCTTCGGGAGAAGTTGTGGGTTTTCCGCATCTCAGACTCCTCCAGCAGCAGTTGCACATCAGCTTCTGCACAAATTTAAACCAAAAAGGGAGGAATCTGGGTGGCTGCTGGGCATTTAACTCAGATGCATACTGCTGGAGAGACAGGAACTTCTCTTCTTAGGTCCTTCTTTAGGTGGAAGACAAAGAGATGCTGCCTCCCAGCACACTCCTGAGGTGACACAAAGTGATGGGAATGATGCTTTGCAGGTTCCTTGTGCTCTACCAGCTACCCCTGGAGTCACCTGGCCCCTGGCCAAGAAATGCTGCACCTATGCCAGCAGCTGCCATCCTGTCCCATGCTGACCTCACAGGACCTGCTTCTGTTCTGCATCTTTTTGAGGGCTGCAGCTTCAAGGCACAATTTTACCTTCTGAAGATGCTCTTCTTCCAGGACAGGGAGCTCACTGACACAGCTCATGCACAGCAGCCTGAGGAAAGGTTTGGAGTGATGGGGGCAGTGAGTTGCAGGGAAGTCATCCCATTGGTGGTGGTGGGGGGGACAGTCTCCTGGGATTTTGGCTTCTGTGCAGAGGAGCAAGCAGGCAGCCTTGCCTGCTGGAGTGGAGTGTTGGTGTTTAAAGGAAAGGACACTGAACCCTGGCTGTGTGGCAGGCAGAGGACATGCACTAAAGCCCTGTGGATGTTTGCTGCCTCAAACCCTTACACCAAAAGTCACATTTTCATGTTTTGGAGGTCTTTGAGTAACTAAAAACCTCCTGCAGGTCTGAATCTGGACAAGCAAGCAGATCAGATTGTTGCTTTCCCCAGGAAAAAAACCCAAAACTGTACTGTTGAAAAAAAAGTTCAGGGCTTTCACTGGTTCTATTGGCTTAAAGCTGAGTATTTTATCAACTGCCAGATCTCTCAACGACACTCAAGAGACATTTGAAGGGAAAAAGTTACTATCTGATGATATAATCCAAGGCCAGGAAAGACTGAGAGCATTTCTTTACTGATTTTGAAAGAATTTTAATCAGGCCCTGAGGAACTAGTCCGGCAGCTCTTCCTCACATCAACAGCCTCTTCGTGCTTTGAGAACATAACCCTTGTAATAAAAACTACGTGCAGGGATATTTGAAAGATCACAGCTAGAACTACACAAGCGATACAAGACACTGGTGCCCAGGGTGGGAAAGGAAGCAAATTCACTTATTTAGATAATTAACAGGCATTTGAGACAAGTGTTGTTGTCTAACATGTTACTCACAGACTAATAATTCTGTCTGGCAAAGCATCAATTATTGCAATAATGTTATGCTCCACTGAAACAACCATCCCTCATAGCCACTGCTGCCAGGAGAGGATGGGTAAGATTGTGTTTCTCCTTCTGAGTGAACAGATTACGTGAAAGAGAAGCATCCTGGCTAGGAGAGGTAGAACTTACAGAGCTACTGTGTGGCAGCTTCTGTTGCAACTGGCCTTCAGAGGATGCCTTGCTTTTATGGCCTCGGATAGCTACAGGCATAATTTGGCACCTGCAGTTTTGGTCAGATGGATAACTGCAGTCCTTATTGACCCGTGTCATGTGATGCCTCACGAGGCAATGCTGTGAGCACAAATACTTGTGACTTATTACGAAAGGCACCGTTTGCAGGGCAGACATAATGCTGGATGTTAAGTCCCTTCTGAAAACAGACTGTGCCATGAGCCAGGGCGGATGGCTAACCCCATCAGTCACAGAATCGCAGAATCACAAATCCTGGAGCACATGGCACAGGATTGCATCATGACAGCTCTTGAATATCTCCAGAGAGAAAGACTCCACAACCTCTCTGGACAATCTTTTCCAGTGCACGGTCACCCACATAGTAAAGAAGTTCTTCCTCATATTCAAGTGGAACTTCCCATGCATCAGTTTCTGCCCAGTGCCTCTTGTCCTATTACTCGGCACAATCAGCAGGCAGCTACTTCCCAGAGTTCAGCTGGGGGACTGAGGAGTAACTCTGCTTACTTTAGGGGACTACAGTGGTGAAACAGAGAACTGGAATCATTTTGTTTTAACATGGTCTTGCCTGATCCTGTCTAATGGCTGGGTGAACTGAATGCAGAGGTAAGTAAAACCTTCAGTGTGAATGCAGTGAGACAGGGGCAGGAATGGGGTGGAAATAGGTGTTGCCCAGAAGAGGGGTCCTCCATTACACCAGATCTGACAAAGGGGCTGTGCCCAAGTCCCCCCTTTCCCAAAGCTGGAAAGAGCTCATGGTGAGCCATCTTACAGAGTCGGGTTTTTCTCTTCTTTTCATGCAAGCCATGGAAGATAGGTAGAGATCCAGGACCCAGGCAGCAGTATGAATTGACTGGCCTCAAACTGTCAAGAGACACCTGGGTGTTGGTTCTAGTTTGGTCTGTATTACATGCAGCAGATTTTATTCAAAATAAGAAGATCAGGTTAGTCAATGAGAGGGTCGATGGGGTGCAGAGGGCCCTGGCTGCTGCTCCCCATGGATCTGCTGTGCAACTTTGCCATTGCTTACATCCCATGCCTCCCACAGACAGGAGGGAAAATCAGGTAATGCAGATTTCCTCTGTTCCTTCTGTTTGGGGATCAGTCTATCGAGAAATTCATTAAAATCCTGTGACCAAGATAGAAAAAAATCATCTGACAAGAAAATGCTCTTATGGAAAACAAGTTTTTGATAGCTTTATATGCTTCTTGAACACAAGGCAAGCCAGTCAATAACATTCCTTGTGGCCTAAAAGCAGAAACATCTGTCAGAGGCGGCTTGCTGGGCTGAATATAGCAGCAGGAAAGCCCAACTGATTAACTCCATCCCCTTCCTAACATGTTTTTGTGGTTCCCAGAAATCCCTAGCAAGGGCTCCTGAGGACACTGGCACCATTACAAGCCAGCTATAATTCAGTAAACAGAGGGATGAAGAAAACATTATCCTGAATGCAGTTCACCTCCAGCATCCAGGTTGCGTAACTCACATGTACTTCATCTACTCTCCCTAGCTATGGGACAAGCTTGTGATTTAGGAAAACAGGAAGAGCCCATACTCAGAAAGAAGGCAAGAATAAAGCCGTTGTTGTGCGGACCAAAAGAAGGTTGGGGTCCATACAACCTTGCAAGTAGACTCGAGCAGGGGGAAATGGCAGAGAAGAATAGAGCAGTAATACAGCAGACGCAGGAATTACTTCCACTGTGGCTGCTCTAATCCTACTTGATGTGAACAAACACCAACGCCCTCCTCCCAGTTCCTACTCTTCTCATCCACATTCATGGATTCACGTCTATAAAAATTGCTAAAAGTATTTCTTTGCTACGTTTCACCTCCATGTTACCTTACATGGGACATGTTCACCATGTGTAACAGGGAGAATCCTCCACAAACTGCAGGAAGTTTCCTGACAGCTACTGCCAACATCATTGAGCTTCTCAACAAAATCTCACAGAAATCACAGAGTATTCTGAGTTGGAAGTGACCCACAAAGATCATTGAGTCCAACTCTTAAGCTGAGAGAGGCCCATAGGGGAATCAAACTCACAACCTTGGTGTTATTAGCACCATACTCTAACCAACTGAGCTAATCTCAGGGTCATTGCTCCACTTACTCTGGAAAGCCTTTTTATTTTTTGAGACACATATCTAATCTTGTTGAGGGATTATTGAACCACCATTGCAGTCAGGGTCACAAAACTTGTAGGGACCAGCTCAAAATACATAAATAAGTAGCTGGTGTCATTCTTAAGTCACAGTCTCTCTGTATCCCACCTCCACTGGACCATGCCAAGAGACATTAGATATGGTGCCTCAAGCAGACAATATCCAACTTGCAACAAGACCATAGGAAAGAGTAATCTTTCATCTTTCAGTTTCCAAATATTCTCATGCAGGTGAATAATTTCTGCAATCACACAGCTACTTTGGAAGAATATTTATCTGCCTTTTAGTACACATTGAAATAATTTCTGTGTAATGGTCATAAACATAAATCTTTGGATTTCAATTGTGTTGCACAGAGAGAAACTGCTTACCTTGGAGATGAAGTCAATATCACTACTTACAGCAGAATAGCAGGATGGGAAAATGAAACAGCCTTTGGTAGAAAAAGATATGCGGCCCATTCACTTGGCAGTTCCTCAGGGGGATATGAGTATTCAAGGCACTACGTGAAGCCTTTCCTTGATTGATACTTAATTTTGAGTAGATCCTGCTAGCTTAAAGAAATAATTTTAATCAGAGTCTGAGGGATTTACTATCCTGTGGGGAGTTCATGTGCGTGTGAGAGAGTTCTTTATTGTTTTTTTTTCTTGAGGGAATGAACTACCGCACTTTCCTGGGTTTTTAACATTTATCAGCTGAAGTGTGGACCTTGTGTGGAAAATGTACATCTTCAGACTTAATTTTTCTCCATTGCATGTGTCTCCCTCTTAGAAGGTGTACCTTCTGCATCACAGTGGAAAATGATAACATCAAATCTGAAAGTGAACCCATTCTCTTTCAAGCTCTACTAGAGGACTCTTCAAAATCCTCCCTCTGTAGTCAACTCAGAAGATATCAAAAGCACAACACAATGAGAATTCCTTTGATCTTGTGTCATCCTTTATTTTTATATTTCCAAAATTGAATTAAAATTCCCAGAGAACTCTGCTGAAATCTCTAAATGGCATTGCATAGAGCAAAACCCAATGTGATGAATATTTGTGCTCTGTGTAGCCAGTAGCAAAATTTTCCAAAGTTTTCTCCCTTGCATGCTGTTTCCTCACCTGTTTCAGAGTGGCTTGAACCAATATCACATTATCACAGGCAAGGTCTGGAAAAGGAACATTTACAACTTTTTTAAATTTCAGGTTTGCTTTTTATTGCAGTTCCAAGACCAAAAAAGCCCCAAACAAACAAACCAACGAACCAAAAAAATAACCAAAACAAAACAATAACAAAACCAACCAACCAACCAACAAAAAAGCCCAACCAAAAAACACAGCAGTTTTTTTCTTCTAAGTGCTTTGTTAGTGTTTGTGAAAAGCTGAGATCTTTTTAGACTGACTTCCCCGGCAAAAAGAAGGTGATTTCTTGCCACTGCTTTGTGAGGGTTTGACTGATTCAGCCCTCCCCTTAATCCTGCTACAGATGAGCAATATAAGAGGCATCCCCCAGGGCCACAGGGATCTGCTCCTGGCCAGCATGAATTCCTCACTCTGCCCAGCAGTTTCCCTCCCCACAGTGCGCTGCGCACAGCCAATGGGCACCCCATCCTTTGGCACTTACGCCACCTCACTTCATGTGTCCCTTCTTCTGTCCAGCCCTCATACACTCAATTACTGATCCTTATTCCCCCTGTCTTTCCTCCGTTTTGCTAGCCTCCTCCAAGCACCACCATCTGCTCAGGTTTTATACCTCTGAGGAAACAAACAGGGAAGAAGGATTGGGAATTTTTCTCCACAGGATGGTTCCCTTGTCACAGTCATGTTCCAGCTTTCTTACCCTGTCACTCACACTCTCTCTATGGGGAGAATTGCAGCAGATGGAGGATGTCACCTAAAATAAATCTTGGGTTACAACTCAAACAGTGCAAAACAGAGCAGACAATGTGATTATAGAATCCTTTAGGTTGGAAAGACCTCTAAGATCATCAAGTCCAACCATCAACCCAGCACTGACAAGTGCATCACTAAACCATGTCCCCAGGTGCCACATCTACAGGTCTTTGACATACCTCCAGGGATTGTGACTCCATCACTTCTTTGCACCGCCTGTTCAAATGCCTGACCACTCCTTCTTGAAGATTTTTTTCCTAATATTCAGTCTAAACCTCTCATGGCACAACTTGAGGCCATTTCCTCTGGTCCTGTCCCTTGTTACCAGGGAGAAGAGACCTACCCTCACCTCACTACAACCTTCTTTCAGGTAGTTGCAGAGAGCGAAAAGGTCCCCTCTGAACCTTCTTTTCTCCAGGATAAACAACCCTAGTTCCCTTGGCTGTGAGTCAGGTACTAGGGAGGTACTGCAGAAGATATCACAGTTCCTCACCTCAGCTCAGTCCCATATTCTCTTCCTCTAGCTGTGCTTTCAGATGTTTTGGAGACACAGCAGAACCACAGGCCAGGGTGACAGGCCATCTGCCATAGGATCCCATACAGCAGGGACACCTCAACCCGGACTACAAATGCCTGAATTTCAGGGGAGGTTATAGGCAGCATGCAGCAGAGGCTGATGTCAGGGTCCATGAGATTCCCCTGGTCTGGACCAGAGGCTGACCAGCATCATGCAGATCCATCCTCAGAAAAGGCAGGGAGCCAAACCAAACCTGCTCAACAAGCCCTTGCCCCAGCACATCACCTGGAACCTTCAAGAGCCATGAAGTGCTTCCTGGGGAGGCAGCAGGGTCCCTGTGTCCTTAAAACCTTGGGAGAACTGTTGGATGTGGAGGGACACAGGATTAGGCTTGTGTATCTTTGCATAATTGAGTCTGGAGAAGGGCAAGAAAGCTGGTGAAGGGACTGGAGCACAAGTCCTATGAGGAGCAGCTGCAGGAGCTGGGGTTGTTCAGCCTGGAGAAGAGGAGGCCCGAGGGTGATCTCACCACTCTCCACAACTACATGAGAGGAGGTTGTGCCCAGGTGGGTTCGGCCCCTTCTCCAGGCAACCAGCAATGAGCTGCGCCAGGGTAGGTCTAGGTTAGACATCAGGCAGAATCTCTTCACAGAAGGGGTGATTAGATATTGGAATGGGCTGCCCAGGGAGGTGGTGGAGTCACCGTCCCTGGAGGTGTTCAAGGCAAGACTGGACTCAGCGCCATGGTCTGGTTGACACGGTGGTGTTTGGTCGCAGGTTGGACTTGGTGACCTCAGAGGTCCAACCTAGCTGATTTTGTGTTTCTATGTGAGGGCTCCGGGCAGCAGTGACAGGGGTGTCCATGTGTCTCAGTGACAAGGGTGTCCGTGTGTCCCAGTGACAGGGGTGTCCATGTGTCTCAGTGACAAGGGGGTCCATGTGTGGCAGTGATAGAGATGTCCATGTGTGGCAGTGACAGTGGTGTCCGTGTGTGGCAGTGATAGGGGTGTCCGTGTGTCCCAGTGGCAGGGGGTGTCCGTGTGTGGCAGTGACAAGGATGTCCATGTGTCGCAGTGACAGGGGGTGTCCGTGTGTTGTAGTGAGGTGTCCGTGTGTGACAGTGACAGTGGTGTCCGTGTGTGGCAGTGACAGGGGTGCCGGTGTGTGGCGGGGACAGAGGTGTCCGTGTGTCCCATTGACAGCGGTGTCCGTGTGTCCCGCGGACAGGGGTGTCCGCGTGTCCCAGTGACAGTGGTGCCCGTGTGTGGCAGTGACAGGGGTGCCGGTGTGTGGCAGGGACAGAGTTGTCCGTGTGTGGCAGGGACAGAGGTGTCCGTGTGTTCCAGTGACAGGGGGT
>VWZD01011170.1:312643-424604 GCA_013396695.1 Sakesphorus luctuosus | reverse complement strand
GCCCCGCCCCAGCCCCTCCGGGCACGGTGCGCGCGCCGCGCTGCGCACGCGCCACCCCCGCCCCGTTCCCGCGTCGGTCACGTGCCCTGCGCCATGGCCGGGCAAAGGGCAGCGGGAAGAGAAGGCGGGAGCGCCGGGAACGGCAGCGCTGGGAACGGGGACACAGGGAACGACAGCACCAGGAAGGAGGACGCTGGGAACGAGAGCGCCGAGAACGGCAGCGCCGGGAAGGAGGACGCCGAGAAAGGGGACGCCGGGAATGAGAGCATCGGGAACAGCAGCGCCGGGGAGGGGAGCGGGAGCGGGAGCGCTCTCCCTGCCCGCCCTCACATCTGCTCCTTCCCCGGCTGCTACGCCACCTTCAGCAAGGGCTGGCGGCTGTCCGCCCACCTGTGCCGGCACACGGGCGAGGTGGGTGGGTCGTGGGGCCGAGGTGGCGGCGCTGGGCCCCGCGGAGCAGAGGCAGCCTGTCAGCTCCGCGGGGTCCCGGGACACCTCGGCTGTGTCCAGGGCATCCCGCTGCCGGCAGCCCCCGCCAGCAGCCGAGCCCCGGGGCTGACGGGGCTGCCCCTTGGGACAGCTTCTCTCAAGAGCCCTTGTCTTGCAGAGGCCCTATGTTTGCGATTATGAAGGCTGCGGCAAAGGTTTCACGAGAGAGTTCCACCGCGCTCGGCACCTCCTCACCCACACCGGTGAAAAGCCGTTCCAGTAAGGCCCAAGGTTTTGATCCCCAAGCGGGAGGGAGTGCGCTTGTCCGTGCGGAAATAAAACTAAAGGTGGCAGAGGGCATGCATGCCCAGCTTTGGTGTCATGAGCGCTGTCAGGACAGTGGGCAAACAGGGTGGGATGTGGGAATCTCCTCAGCCTAAAACCTGGCAGTGATCCATAATGGATGCTTAAAGGCATAGGCAGATATTTTCCTAGAATACATTATTAAAAGAAGTAAGGGAGGTGATTTCCTTTTATCAAGCCCTTAGTAGCTGCATGTCATGGATTAGGAGCTAGGAATTCCTGTCTGTTTTATTAAAATTATCTTATGTTTCATGTAACTCTTGATTGTAACTTAGCCTCTGGCTTTTTTGGTGTCTTTAAAGCAAACTTTTATATTTCGGTTGTGAATTTCAGTTACTCTTCATGTGTTCCTCTTGTCCAATGATTTCCATATCTGCTTAGGGAACAAATCACTGTTTGTCAGCGGTAATAAAAAACGCAGTTCATTTACAGGTGCACAGCTGATGGATGCAAGGAGAAATTTGGAACAAAATCAAACTTAAAGAAACACATTGAGCGCAAGCATCAAAATCAGCAAAAGCAGTATGTGGTGAGTAGTTACCTTAGTACTGTGTAGTGAAGGCTAAACAAACTCCTTTTTGTGTATCTGGTGAAATTCTTCAACTTGTTATTATGTGGTACTTGTGTAAGTTCAAAGACTGTGACTGGGATTTCAGCAAACACATGAACTGAGCTGTCATTATTTGGCCTCTAACGATAACTTAATTTCCTCAATAGTGCGACTTTGAAGGCTGTAACAAGTCTTTTAGGAAGCATCAACAACTTAAAATTCATCAGTGTCACCACACCAATGAACCTCCCTTCAAGTAGGTGGATAACTTTAATAATGAACTTTAACTTCTGTTTAAATACTCAAGATAAAAACAGGTGCTTTTTCTCAGCCTTTTCATTGATGTGGCATTAAAAAAATTGAATCAATCTGTAGTCACGGCTGCAAGTATATTTCTTGTAGTAGTCCTTTACTCAGTAGTCTGTTTTGAGCAACAGTCTTGGTGGTCTGTGACTTTGGCATTCCAGCAATTCCAGCATTCTTATGGTATATTACAGGTTTGCAGGAAAAATAATTCCTCCCAGCTTTTAGTTCATAGCATCTGAAATCATGTACAGTAACTTGCACAGTAACTTGCACTGTGAGCTTGCACAGCAACTAAAAAATGCAGCTAGCCAGTAAAAAACAAGTGACTTGGCTAACACTGAAGTGAGTAGTACCTTAAAGGTGAGAGACTTGGACACCAGTCTTGGAAGCTGTGCACTGAAAGTCCATAAAGATAATGCATCAGTATAGATCTGATGAAAGCAAAGTTTAGTTTTACAGGTAGAACACACTTAACATGAGTGTTCATTACACTTAAATGAAGTGCACTGGTATGGCTGGGTGACAGACACAAAAACAGCCGGTGCCCTGGTGTTGCTCTGACTGCTGGATCTGTACAAGCCACTTAAACCTTCCACTTTCTATCTGTCTTTTATGTTTCAAGAGCCTACTGTGTAGGGATGACAGGAGGCTTGACTCTTTAGCTAAAGCTTAACTTACTGTCCATGTGGAAGTCACACTACAGTTCTAACTCTCGAAGACATTAGAGTCCTCTACTAGAAAAATATTATGGAGTTAACTTTTACAAGGCGGGGGCACACACATACACAGGTCCCTAGGGAAGGGTATACTTGGATTATTGTCTTCACTTTGATTGTTCTTGACTTAAAGATGTAAAAATATGCGGATGCAGTGAAAGAAATTAAACTACTGTATTTTATACCTAGATGTAATAAAGAAGGATGTGGAAAGGGCTTTTCTACTCCAAGTCAACTAAAGCGGCATGAGAAGATACATGAAGGTAAAACAGCTTTTTCTTCTTGCTTCAGTTATGTTTCAGCAAAGGAAAAAGGACTTCTTCCAATAGAGAGTATGGATGTATGACAGACATGAAAGTATGCTGGGCCTAGTGATCCAGACAGACTAAACAGGAACACCCATTTTGAATAGTCAGATGGGGTACAACTGCAAGGCATTGCAGTGTTCATTTGCAGTATGTTTGTGGCAGGCTGAACAGAGCTCAGGATTCCTTCAGTCATTTCTTCTCCTGAAGTGCTTCCTTGTCAAGAATACATCTATAGACAGGCTATGGTTAAGGCACTAACCTAGACGTCCAGAGCTTGGGATCAGTTGCCAGTTCTGCCACAAAGTTCCTATGGAGCCTTGGCAAAATCATGAGTTAGTAATGAACCTACATGAAAGGTTTTTAAGTGAAATTACCATGACATGGTCATGTATGTTTGAGCTAATCTTGCTCCACTCCTGTACATTCTTTCAGTACTATTACTATTGACAGCTAACTAGCTTTCCAGCAAAAATCCAGAAACAAAGCAAACAAAGACAACAGACTAGGAAGAGTATCAAGAAAGCTGCGATTTGTACTGTGTTCCTTTCTTAAGACAAGGACTTGTTTATAGTTCTTTGACCTTTCCTGTCCTGGCATTTAAATAGTGTTGATTTTCTATGGCTCCTGTCTACTTGATAGAATGGTAGAGTCTCTAGACCTAAAAAATTACTGTCTGGTTAAGATTTTTTTTAACAGGCAGTATAAATACTTATATAAGGGGGAAAAAATATATATAATTATTTTCACCTATCTGAGTGAAAGAAGTAACTCTACGGAAGCAAGGATCAAGAATATCGTAAAATCATTTAAGTCAAAAAGGACCTCTGGAGGTCATCTGGTCCAGCTCCCTGCTCAAGGCAGGATCGGGTAGACCAGGTTGCTAAGAGCTGCATCCAGTGTTTTTGAATGTTTATGTGGCTGGGCTTCCACAGCCTCTCTGGGCAACTTGAGTCAGTAACACAAAGTTTCTTTCTTAAACCTGTTAGGATTTTCTCATGTTTTGTTCCTTGTCTCTTGTCCCATTCCTGTGCAGTATGAGAGAAGAAATTCCTGGGTTTAAATTTTTAAGTGCTAGAAGTGGAGTTCCTTCTTATAAAACTGGAGTGTGTTTGCCAGACTCTTTGTGATTGTAAACATCTGTCCTGTCCAACAGGCTATGCATGCAAGAAAGAAAACTGCTCATATACTGCAAAAACTTGGACAGAGCTTCTGAAACATAATAAAGTCAGTCATACAGGTAAACTCCAAATGCTTTAATTAACTGAACTTTTGATGAAAAAAAGAAACCAACTGCTGATGTGAAGAGGAGTCTATGCTGAACTCATTTCATCAACTTGTCATTGTGTACAAACTTATCTTAAGGCTTTATTGGTAGACTGGTTGTCACTGGCTAGACCTTTATCTGATTAAAATGCTGCTCCATATGCTAACTTTGCTTTATGGTTCCAGTTAAGAAGAAATGGTTTAATGCAGGACTTTGGATATGGATAATTCATACTACATTAATCTCTTCCCAGTCTCTGAGTTCCTTGCATTTTGTGTGGATTTTGGCATTGTTCTGGAGTACTTCTAGGGTTTGATTCTGAGATTCTATAAGTAAGTGTTAATTTATACTCTGCCTTTCTCTCTCTCACTCAGAGCCGATTGTTTGCAGTGAGTGTTCCAAAACTTTTAAGCGGAAAGATTACCTCAAGCAGCATCAAAAAACTCATGCTGTGGAAAGGGAAGTCTGCCACTGCCCAAGAGAAGGATGTGGAAGAACTTACACAACTTTATTTAATCTTCAAAGCCATATCCTCTCTTTTCATGAGGAGAAAAAGCCATTCTCTTGTGATTATCCAAGCTGTGGAAGAGTGTTTGCAATGAAAGTATGTGTTTTTTAAACTGTTCTTATCTGAATCACATAATCTGAAATTATAAACCTAACTCTTTTTTTCCTGCTCTTTGTAACTGTAGCAGAGCCTCGCAAGGCACGCAGTTGTACATGATCCTGAAAAGAGAAAGCTGAACTTGAAAGTAAGTTATACACTTGAAAAAGACTTCTCAACCATACCCTGTCACTGCAGTGGAGAGTAAATATTCCAAGTTTTAGAATGTGACTTGAAGCAGAAAAACAGGTTAACTATCCAGTTAATTTGTGAGATTCTTGATTTCTGAAGTTCCTTTAGCTAACGCATTGGTGGCTTTTTCGTTGATTTCTTCTTTCCCCGCCACATTAGCAGTCTTTGTTCCATAGATACATTGTTTACTAACTGTGGATTTATTTCTGCCAGGCAAAGCGTTCCCGTCCTAAGAGGAGCTTGGCCTCCCGTCTGAGTGGCTACATTCCTCCTAAAGCAACGCCGGGAAAGGATGTGGTTGTGACGGAAAGAAAGACAATGGATAAGCTTGTGGAAAATGAAATACCAACTGTTGAAATTCTGACTCTGCAGTAAAGATTAACTGAGACAACATTCTTCATGGAATGACCAATGCAAAGCTCAATGATAACTTTATCAAGTGAATATTTTTATTTTATTTTTTTTAATAAATTAGTATTGTTTACACTGCTTCATAAAGTCACTGATGCAACTCATTTGACTTCAGATCTTCATTTTCCTCCTTCTTCACAGTACTGTTTTTCTGGTTTTCCATCTTCTGGTGTGCTTTCAACTCTTTGTCAGACATATGTCTCAAAATACAGGCACTCACTCCTTCTCTAGTAACTTTTGGCTTGGAAAGATAAGTGGCTTTCTCAGACACAGTCTCCAAAATTTGATCGAAAAGTGTGAACTAAAAAGGAGGAAAATAGTACTAAATGAATGCACAAATATGTGTAGAAAAATATTCCAAGCTGTTCTGTAATTACATGATCTCTTCTTTATGGTTTAGCTGTTAGCTGAAACAACCTAGTTGGTAATCCTGGTTTGAAAAGTTCAGCTTGTTCTTTCCTCATAAGCAAGTTTAGGAAAGTCACAAAACAAGGATTAAGCCATTTCCTAGCATTCAGGCTGAAATCGTGCCTCATCTTGTTTTGCTCTTTAAGAGTGTCTAGGAGAGTGGTCTGCACCTGACTCCTCCCCACCCTCCTCTTCCACTACATTCAGTCACATCATTATGGGGCTTTCCTCTCAAGGGGCAGTATTGTTCTAAGATTAGCACAACCTAGTAGTATTGAACTGAGTGATAACAGGGCATTTCTGTAACACACTGAACTCCTCTAAGCTCATAATTAAGCTTTTAAATTGAAGGACAATGTAAATCTGGATTGTGTCATGAAATGTTCTGCTCCCTCCCATAATCAGTTCCTCCTGTTAGCCTTTCCCTGTGAATTTAACTTCTATAAAAAGTTTTATTCCTTTTGGATGAAGAGATACCACGATTTCCCCCACCAGCTTAGTGGAGACAATCATCAAGGAAACCTAATTCACTACAGATCTTACAAGGTAAAAAAAAAAAAAAATCTTACATGGAATCTATACAAAAGGCATTTGTGCAGATGACAGTGAAATCTCAAGGCTCTGCCATTATACTAGATATGCCACCAGCTCCCCAACATCTTTTTAAATGTTCACTTTGCCAGTCTTAAGACACCATTCCACTAGTTTTTCATGCTACAGTGGACAACTAAACTTAGCCACAGTTGCATACATGCATCTCCAGAAGAACAGTTAGGTTATTGAAATAATCCAGTTCAAATACAAGCAGAACTTTTTCAAAGGTCACTGTTAAAAGCGAGTGAGCTGGCTTAAGGCATAGATTGGAAAATTTGACTAGCCCAGTTAATATGGTGGTGCTGTATAGGAATAGGAACTGCTTAGACTGTGCTGTCAAAAACAGTATTGTAACTGCATTCTTAAGAAAGCAGTGTTTGAAGTGGCTCTGTGGGACTACTTTTCTAGAATTGCAGTGTTTGAACAGAAGTAGCTTAAGGTGGGCAGCCAGTACTGGCACAGGACCTAGACCTTCATGTGCTTCAGCAGTACATGAAATACTAAAATTTGTGGCAGTACTGAATAGGGAAGGTTAATACAACTACAGCTATTGAATGAAATTGGTTCGATTTCCAGGAATTCACTTACCATGTCTGTATTGCTGCCTTTTGCTTGCCGGATGGTGACTTTCACATGGTATTTCTTTTCAATCCACTGTGCTATCTGTTTAGTCTTGGTCTCTAAGTCGTTCTTGGCAATAGCTGAAGAAAAGGATAGCTCCTTCTGAACCACTCCTGTTTAAAACAGAACTGAAACTGTGTTGGCTTAATATCTGACAAACCCGTATCAGTTGCTCTCTTTTAACAGCTTATGGTGCTTTGCTTAACTCTCCCACCCTGCTTTCTCAGAGCATCCCAATCTCGTTGTCTCAGCATGAACCACTCTCACCTCAGAAGGTGATAATCTCACACTCTCATTAACTGGGAGAGTGAGTGCATATTTGAGGCACACAGGCTCTTCAGGGTCAGAAGGCTTAAGGTATTTTTAATTACAGTCTTGTTCATACCATCCGTATTGTAGGTCTAACAAACAGGTGAGGATTTGATCTGGAATTAAAGACTTAGTGTGCAAACCCCTACATTCTGCACACAGCACAGCTGAAGCTTTAATGTTTGACAGCGCTTCATCTCAAGCCCACTTTATTGAATGGTCAAGTGTAATCATAGAATCATAGAATCGATTGAGTTGGAAAAGACCTCCGAGATCATCAAGTCCAACCCTTGCTCCAACTCCAGTCCCTTTACCAGATCATGGCACTCAGTGCCACATCCAATCTGCGTTTAAAAATCTCCGGGGATGGGGAATCCACCACCTCTCTGGGCAGGCCATTCCAATGCCTGATGACTCTCTCTGGAAAGAATTCTTTTCTGATACCCAACTTAAATTTCCCCTGGCAGAGCTTGAGCCCGTGCCCCCTTGTCCTATTGCTGAGTGCCTGGGAGAAGAGACCAACCCCCACCTGGCTAGAACTTCCCTTCAGGTACTTAGAGACAGTGCTGAGGTCACCTCTGAGCCTCCTCTTCTCCAGGCTAAACAACCCCAGCTCCCTCAGCCTCTCCCCATAGGGCTTGAGCTCCAGTCCCTTCCCCAGCCTTGTTGCTCTTCTCTGGACCCGCTCCAGCACCTCAGTATCTTTCCTGAACTGAGGGGCCCAGAAGTGAACACAATACTCAAGGTGTGGCCTCACCAACGCAGAGTTCATCTGGAAGCATGATGATGCCTTGTATATGAACAATTTGTGGTCTATTCCTCCTTAAAGTTCCTGTAAAGTAGTTACCATTTGAATCATCTTTTCACACAATAGTGCTCTCCTCTGAAATCGGAACTCTACACAAAGCACAGATCTCTTTATTAGCCAGAGGATAAGAAGAGAGGATACAAGGTCACAAGCCTTTTGTAAAACCTCTTTGCCAAACACAGTTTGTTAAACTGCTGGAGCAGGCTGTTTTAAGAAAGAGAAACCTTAAAAGTGTTCAATATTGATAAAGTTTTTTCTTCCTCTGTACAAGAAAGGGCTCAAGACTTTGTCTTCTTAGTAGCAAATGAGGAAGAGTGTTTTGTTACCACTGGTGACAAATGATATAATTATATTAGTGTAGCTGGTGCTTAGTTTGTAAAAACTGCCTGTCACTATGCCTTAGTAAAAGAACAGAAGTTCAGTGAGTCTCATGGCACTAGTCTAGTTATATTCACTTAAATAAAAATATATTAAAAAAAACTCAGCAGATGCCAAAATAGTAAATCCTGAGAAGGCAATAGAAGGCATCTCTGTGAAAGACTAATCCAAAATTTTATTTTCACCACTGCAAATCCTTAATAGCATGGACTGCAGTGACACTGCTTTGGATTTACACAAATAAAAATAAGAGGATTTAATCTGCTGAAACCACTTTTAATGCAGCATTTTTCAAAGTGCTCAGTGCTGTAACGTCTACAATGTACGTACCCGGTTTTGGACTTGCTTTTTTCTTCTCTGCACGTCTAAGCTGTTCTTCATGGATCTGCTGCCCAGTCATCAGTCTGTATACTGGAGGTTCTACGTTGTCTTGAAGGAGAACTAGTTTCAGGTCATGTTGATCCATAAGTTTGAGTGCTTCTGCTCGGTGCATGTTTCCTAAGCTCTCTCCATCCTGGTTGATTATGTGCAAAATACGATAGGGAATTCTTCGCCCAACACTTCCAAATGCTGTTTTCCTTTTTGGTTCTGTCTGAGATTTTTCATCTGTACAAAATGGCTGAAGAAGTGCAAATATAGTTGACTTTCTAGGGTTAGGTACCACTGTACAGAATGGAAAAAAGAACCACTTTTGTGACGTCTGTGTCAGAAGAGTACCAAAGAACCTTTTTGCATATCTGTTCTCATTTCTGGTTGCTTGACATAAATGTTTCATCATGCACAAGGCAGTCATTCTGAGGAAGAAATAAAAATAAGTTACTTCCATCAGTTAGATTGGTAAAGTTATATTAGGAAGACTTGACTCCGGTTAGGTAAACCTTAGTCCTTGAAAATACTCTTTCAAAAAGATGCATAGTGTTACTATACAGAATGAGCAATTCCACAGTCATTTTACAGTAACAGAGGGATTTAACCCAGAGAGAAAGTCTGACTAAGGAGCAAAATTTTTGATGTTATCCTCAGTATCTTAAAATCTGAGCCTGAAATCCTTTAAAGAATCCAATACTTCTAGTTCCTTTCTCCTCACAAGAGTATCTAGTCTTACACAGCTTGTTTGTGTATAAAGAGATTAGCCAATGGTTAAGAGGGAGAATTTGCTGTCAAATAAAAAGACATGTCACCATTTTCCTATTTTCAGTTCAGATATTTTCATGAAGTATCTGAATGCCAGAACTGTTTTCCTGCTTGATGCTTTTCTTTGGGAAGATTTTCGTTTAACCCACAGTAATTCCAAACCACTCTAATCACACAATAAATGAAGTTGTAATTTGTGCAGCATAAAACATCTACAGCCTGACTGTCCTATGTTTTGTAAGGTTTTGGAATTCAAAGCTTTGTCCATACAGATTAAGACTGCCACACAAAACTTTCACTTTGGCATTATAATATTGCAAAGTAACCATTACTATACTTGAAAATACGACTTATCCCAGGGTTGAAAACTCTTCCATAGCAAACATGCAACTTGCTTCTCATAGCACTGACCCCAAATTGTGTATTTTAACATTTTCCAAATGACATTTTGTGAAAGTAATAAAGGTAGTTCCTTGGTCTTACATGGATTAAGCACTAGTATTATTTCAGTAACCTTATTAAAAAAATTAAAGAAAAAAGTTCCCTTACTGTCTTTTAAGCTCAAGTCTACTGATTCAGTCATGTTCCAAAAGTGAAAAAGGTGCCTAATTTCAAACCTATTTTATCAGACATTTAAAATACTGATTGACTTTTCCTTTATTCCACAAACATTACATTTAGGGTGGTACATTCCTATTGATAGTGACATGATTTTTTCCAGTTATTAAAATTGATATATCTTACAGACAGAAAGAACGTCCCTAAGTACCATTTCACCAGAACAACCTAATAAAAACACTGCTAGTGTTTTTCTTCTTAAATGATGAAAAAAGCTTGTGAGAAAAAGCACAGAAAGACAGAACTATGACTTGCCTGCAACAGGGACTGGCAATAAAGAACAAGACTCATACATCCAAGTTCCCCACGTGCAAATTAAAATTTAAATAAATTTAAATAAATTGTTACAGGCATCTATCCTGGCACGGTACTCATGAAGCTATAAACTTTCAAAACAAGCTTCAAAATATACCAGTGCTTGAAGACTACTGACTACTGAGACATTTGTTCCATTTGTATTTTTTATCTTATTCTTCCCTGGTTCCCTCATTCCCCTGGCAATTTTGGTGCAGCTGACCATTTTTTGCATTTTGCTCAAAACTTCAGAACTTGGCCATTGTCTAACAGCTGCAAAAAACATTAGGGATAAAGAGCAAACTCTGAGTATCACCTGCACTTTTGGTATTCTGTGTTTAAAAGGAAGCAAGTACATGAAAAGCCAAAGATGACACAGGAAACCAAACACATGTCACACCAGAGGACTTTGCAAGAGTGTGACCTCTTTTGTCCAGGAAGGAATGTGACTCCACTCTGTAAATATATACACATATATATCTATATATATAATATTGTGTATCCATGTGCATACATGTACATTGGAACGGTGCAAACCATCAGCACAGATAAGGAGCTATTTATAATTCTGAGCAGTGCTGGCACAGGAATAAGTAAAATGACTTCCTGTGAAAAAACTAGTCTGAAAAGGGGGACAGTTTGGAGCCTGGGATGGACTTTATACCTTAGCAGAAGGGGCAAAGTCTGTATAAACTGCTTGAAGGTGGTGCCAGATCAGCTCATGAACAGAGTAGTATGATACAGCTGTGTGCTACAGCAGGATCCCAAACTCAAGCTAGCCACAGGGCACAGAAGAGAAATAACAGGATATCCACAGCAGAGTCTAAAAACAACTGCTAGAGCTACTGTACTTTCCTGCCCTGGGCTTTGCCTCTGTCAAGTCCAGACCAGAAACATAACTCCTGTGAAAATAGGGGGGGTTTTTTGGTGTGACAATGGCCCTACAACTAAACACCCACTGCCAACACACAACTATCTCTGTGCATCATCAGTGCTGCCACAAAAAAGCCAAGACATCGTTGTTTTTAAAATGGTTTCACAAACCAGGTCTGGATTATGCACTGCACTTAGTCTGTAATCTGGGCATCACTGCCGCATTATAAAATTATATAATTAACTTTATCTTTCATTCAGAGGAGCCTGTCTTACGTCTATCAGATACTGACTTCTAAAAGTAACAATATCAGAACAGTTTATTTTAAAGAAACGTTAATCTTGCTCTCCTGAATACATGGCTTTACTGTCCTTCCTTCCCTGTTGCTATTTAAGTTCAATATAGCCAGTCCTAATTGCCTGAAATGAAATTACCCCTTTTATTATGGGCACACTGGGAAGCACAGGAACAGGGGCGGTTCCTGCGAGAGCACCCGCGGCTCCCGCGCTGGCAGGACGTGTCCGGCCGTGGGTACCTGCCCCACGGGGCGGGTCTGCATCCCTGCATCTCTGCATCCCGCGGGAGCCGCTGCCGCGCGTGTCCCTCGCGTCAGCAACACGCTGCTTCAATTTCAGACGTGGATTTGTGCGGCGTGCCGGGGACAGGGGCTGTGCATGGAGGTGTGACCGTGTCACTGCGGGGGTCACTGTGTGTGCGTGGCCCCGCGCTTACCTGCCGGCCGAGCCGCCGGCCCCGGCCCGCCGCAGCAGCCGAGGGACCTCCCAGTCCACCGGGAAGTCGCAGAAAATCCCTCCTCTCCCCTTTCCTCTTCCTTCTCCTCCTCTTCCTCTTCCTCCTCCCGAGCCTCCGCCTCCTCCTGCCCCCGCCCCTTGCGCCCGCGTGTTCCCGTTCGCGTGAGCGAGCGTGTGATGGGCTTATGGGTGGGTGGGAGTGGTGTGCCTCTGTCTGCCTGTCTGCGTGGCTGCGTGTCTGTGTCCGTGCCCTGGTCCGTGTGTCTGTTTGTGTCTGTGTGTGCCAGTACCGTGATCCGTGTGTCTGTGCCTGCCTGTGCCCTGGTATGTGTGTGTCTGTCTGTGTGTGCCTGTGCAAGGGGTGTGTGTGTGTATGTGTGTGCCTCAGTCGGTGCGTGCTTATGCACCGTTCTGTGTGTGTCTGTGTGTCTTGTCTGTGCGTCTCTGTCTGCTTATGCACCGGTCCATGTGTGTCAGTGTGTCTTTGTGTATCTCTGTGTGCTTATGCACCGGTCCGTATGTGTCTGTGTCTTGTCTCTGTGTGTCTGTGCTTATGCACCGGTCTGTGTGTGTGTCTGTCTATGTGTGTCCGTGTGCCTGTGCCCTGGTCCATGTGTGCCTGTCTGTGTGTCTGTGTCTCTATGTGCCTATGCCCTGGTCTGTGTGTATCTGTGCAGAGGTATGTGTATGTGTGCTTATGCTCTGGTCCGTGTGTGTCTCTGTGTGCCTGTCCACCAGTCTTTGTGTTTCTGTCTGTGCCTGTATGCTGATACGTGTGTGCCTGTTCCCCGGTCCATGTGTGCCTGTGTGTCTGTGCGTGTCTGTGCACTGGCCTGTGCCCGTGCACCAGTGTGTCCACACACGCCTTCCTGCAGGTCCCTGTGTGCTGTGCATACCTTGGGTACTCACAGGCGTGTTTCTGCATTTGCCAGTTTCTGTCTCTGGATGGATGTGCATGCTTGCACGTGGATCCGTGCATTCGTCTTGTGTTCCCATGTTTCCATGCTGATATATGTGTGGTGTGCCTGGTTCTGTGTGTGCAGTTGTTGGGAAATGGTGTTTTCCTGTGTGTACCCACCGAGCTGCATCCTGTTGATTCTCAGTGTCTTTGCTGTGCTGTGGGTGTAAGGACCATGGCTGGGAGATGGTCTTCACTGTGCTCAGGGGCCATCCCAGGAGGATAGTTTGTGGCTGTGAGCAGGATTATGTGGGTGCTGAGCACTTTCTGTGTGTGTTGTGTGTTGATGTGTGCACCTGAGTCATAGAATCATAGAATGGTTTGGGTTGGAAGGGATCTTTTAAAGGGCATCTAGTCCAGCCCCTATGCAATAAGCAGGAGCAAGAATGTCTTCAATTAGATCAGGTTACTCAGAACCCTGTCCATCCTGACCTTGAATGTTTACTGGGATGGGACCTGTACCACCTCTCTGGGCAACCTGTAGTGGTGTTTCGCCACCCTCCTTGTAAACAATTTCTTATTTATAGCTAGTCTAGATCTACCCTCTTAGTTTAAAACCATAACCCCTTGTCCTATCACTACAGGCCCTGCTAAAAAATCTGCTCTCATATTTATTATATGAGAACTTCCTGTATTTTCCATATTTTCCCCTTTACGCACTGGGAGGTTGCTACAAGTTCCCCCTGGAGAGGAGAGGTGCCCCAGCCCCCTGAGCATCTTTGTGGCCCTCCTCTGGACTCCAGCAGGTCCGTGTCCTTGCTAGGAAGAGCCCCCCCAGAGCCCGATGCAGTACTCCACCGGGCTGTGTACCACAGTACGCCTGTCCCTCTGTCCCCACCCGCAGTGCTGCGGGACAGGCTGCGGGGCCGTGCGTGTGTGCGCGGGGTGCGGGCAGTGCACGGCAGAGCTGTGTCTGCAGGGGTCAGCAGCGGGTGCGCCTGTGGAGTTGTGTGACTCAGTCCGAAAGCGCGTTGGATGCTTGGATTTGTTACCATCTTTGGTAGGCGGCTCTGCCTTGGCTTTGTGAGGTCCTCCATCCAATTTGGAGACACAAACGTTTGAAAAAGAAGCTGAAATTCATGTGCAGACGTTGGGTCTCCCGTTGTAAGTAACACACTAAGAGAGTCAAACACTGAACAGCACTGGAGTTTGCTGTTCTCCTGTTGCTCTGGACAGACAGCATATGCTGAGGTATTTTCAGAGGCCCAGGGATGCTGTTTGGGCAGCTGGGCATGAGCTGGAAGAACACTCAGACTGAAAATGTGCTTGTGTTCATAATTTAATGCAAAGGAAGCTATGGGACGCAGCTGGGAGGGTGTCCCTGCTAATTAAAAAAAATCAGAACTTTTTATCATGTGCTTTAGGCCATCTAAGTGACTCCTCTTACACCATTTTCTGCCCAAGAAGAAGAAATGCAATGAAAATCTGAGCTTTATCTTTTTTGGTTGAAGACTTTCTGTTCTTAACTGTGGCCTTAGAATGGTGTGATTTCATGTGCTTGGGTTTTTTTACTGTCATTGTGGGACACACAGGTAAAAAAGGTTTGTAATGTCTTTGTGCTCTCCATCTTTACAATGGTAATTGTGTGCAAAATCAGAAAACTTTACTAAATCAGTTCACTATCTGAAGTTCATTCATATCACCTTATCCTCATTAAAACTCCTCACCTGCAGTAATGAGTTTGGAAAACTGCCAATAACAGAATTAGCCAAGTAGATGGTGAGCTGTGTTAAGAGCCTGAATGACTACTGCAGCTTCTCCTATTATATGCAAATAGAACGTGTTTTTTCCATCCTGCTCTTTTGTGCATTTTTGTATTTCACACAGGCTTTATGCCTTTAAAGTTGTAAGCCCTTTGGGAACAGGGATTGCCATCACTTACATCAGCAGAATGCCTAAGAAAACTGGATCTCAGTTTGATGCTCTTGAAACATAAATTACTGAAATTCTGCAGTATCCAGTGGAGAGTGAAATATTCCATCCACAATAAGAAAAGGCGAGACAAAGAAGGTTTTTACTGCTCTTTTCATGGTCTGGAAATCAAGTGTGGAATTTGAATAAGCATGAAGGGAAATTTTGGCAGAACTGAAGCCTGGAGATTTTTTTTCATCATCAGCTCTGCAATATGCATTAGAGGAGAGCTTGTCAGCAGCCCTGCTTGCAGTTAGCTACTATTGCCACTCTGACAACCATCCCCATAAGACAGATAATTTTCAGCAATGTTAGTAGCAGCAATAAAGCTCATAATCCTTTTCACTGTGATAAAAACTACCTGCATGAAAGCAAAGTACTTCAGAGCATACAACTTGCATTCCTTCTCTGTTCCCTTTATTTAATTCTCTTAGGTTTAAACCTGATGCTTGTTTTACTTCATGCCTTTCTAATTAAATATAGTGTGCTAAGAAATAGTGCAGCCTTCTCATGCTGTTTGTCCTCAATTAACTTGATCTTTCTGGGAGTTCATTGTATGCTTTCTCCTTGTTCTTTGTCTCATGTCTGTTTACACTGTATTAGTCCTGGGGCCATGTTTTCATATGTGCCTGCCACTGAGACACTGCAGTCTTAATTATTTGAATGACACTATCATAATAAATGCAGTTAATAATAACTTTCTCCTTTCCATTCTGCCTGATGCACATCATCCTCTGCCCATCCCTGACAATACTCTCAGTAATTTGTTGCTTTTTAATTCCTAAATGTTCATCTGTCTTTTTTTTATTTCCTTTCCCAAGCTGGTTAGAAAAGTTCTTGGTTTCACTTTATTATTTTTTGTGCCATATCAAGGCTGTTCTGCTAGACCTTGTGCCAAGCTACAGATATTTCATTCCCCGGATAATTTTAAATGCAAATATATGAGAAGGGGAAAGGATGGTGGATGGAGAGATTTCTTGCCCTCCCACATGAATAGTGTAGTGATTTGCCAGTGTGGATGTTATTAATGTTACTAATTAATGCAAGACTCAAAATGCTGCTGGCAAGCTTCTTCCATATTAACAACTGATCCGTTTCAATGTCCCCTGAGGATGTTAGAAACTGGTCCCAGTAGTTCTGTGTTTTGAGGTTGATCTCAAAATCAAAGAATAACAGAAACATCAAAATTGGAAGAGACCTTCAAAATCATCTAGTCTACCTGTCAGCCTAGGACCACGACATTCACCCCTAAAATCTCCCCCCAAAGCTGTTCATTCTGGGTTCAGTGAGCAGTTTGTAATTCCCATCAGAAAGTGAGAATGCCCTTAGCTGGATGACAACATGTTCACCTACAGACCCAAGGCTATAGTTTACTTTCATTCAAACTTCATCATTCATTTTGTGGGAGCAGGAAGCAAGCTGCCAAAGTGCCTTGCACCTGCAAGGAGCTCTTACCTGCTAGCACTGTGTGGAGGACGGGTCTTTGGTCTACAGTGAATACTTGCTGCTTCCTAAGCTAGAGCTGTAATTCTCAATATCTGGTCCAAAAAATTTCAAGTGCCAAACAAGATCAGGAATTTTATACTGATATTGTTGGATTTATGCAGTGCCTGGGGCCCTTGGACATGGGCCAATAGCAGCAGGTGGGACAGCAGGTTTTTTCAGTCTTATTACTAAATCTGTGATTCGTATCCTGCACACTTGTGCTTACAAAAGTACTGAGCATCTGGAGGGCTGCTTACCCTGTGCACCTCTGTTTTCCTGTTTTTTCCTGTGTAATTCCCTCCTTCAAAGGGTGTTTCAATGGGGAAGCTTGGGGGAAGACCTGGGGAAAGTCTCTTACTCCTCCCCACTCCTGCTCTTTAGCAACAGCTGGCATGGCCCCTCTCCACTTCCTGCTGGTTATAGCCATGGCTGTGTGCTTCTGTAGCCCCCTGGTTCAGAGAAGGGCTGTAGCCTCCCCTTTGCCCTCCTCAGTATTCCTTTTCCAATCAGTGTTTATAAAAAGCTTTTGCACATAACTCAGATGAAACACACCCTTGTGCTGAGCTGAGCATTGCCATATGGCAGAGAACACGTCAGAGTAAACACGTATTTAAAGGACAGAGAAATTCTGGGTATGTAGTAGGTCTGATTTCTGGATCTGCAGTAGCTCATTTACTCCTTTTCTATCCACAGCTTTTAAAGTTGCTTCCTACATAAACTTGTCTATTTTCATTCTAGCAAGAAACAGCAAAAAATTAAAGGAAACCCAATAATTCTGTTGTAGTGAGTGGTAAATGGTCACTGACAACTGATGCTCTTCATAAAATATATGAATATAGCTGTAACAGATAAAGCTTTTTTTGATTTCTGAGATCTGCCCCTGTTGTAGGAATTTAAACAAATCTTTTGACAATGCATGTTCTGCCATTAAATTGCTTGGGCTGATTTACTGAATCCAGGCAAAGAAGCGATTTTGCTCTCTGAAAAGCAAGGATGACTGAATTTATTAAAATGTTAATCATAGAGCAAGCCTGTGAGTCCCTGGGGCGAGATGCAATTAGAGTTAAAACTTAGCAGTATAGAAAGTCTTTTAACTGTCTAGTTTTACATCTTGACTGTAGGGAGAGGAGTTTCCACTGTACATTGAAGACATTATTCTACAGCCTTTGCAAGTTGTTGGGTTCAGCTGCAAAGATTTTAAAAGCTGCTTTTGTTGGCAGCCTAAGACTTGTCCGTGACCTTATTAAAGTGGAAGTGAAAGCTCTCTTCTTTTTTTCCTTTTTTTTTTTTTTTGCAACAGTAAATCTACTAATTTTACAGTCAGTTGAACAGGAATAGATTAATTTGTTTAAAGTCTGCATTCACAAAGAAAATGTGAACTTCGCTGCCTTGAATACCCAAACTACAGTGTGATATTTAAAGGGTAGAAACTATTACAACTTGCCCTAGAATGGTCCAAGCAGTTCCCTGTCACCTGCTTCTCAGCACAGGTGCTGACCTCCCCGTCTATTCTATCCCTCCTGACAGACTAGCAGCCAGGCTGGGGCTTTGTGTGCAACAGAGAGCGTTTTTCCAATGACTGGGCCAGTTTTCTTCAGCAACCACAGGAAGCAGAATAAAGAAAAGGTTAAGGGCCACCACAAGGGTCAGAATGGGTTAAATTTAGTTAACGTCAGGGGTTATAGCTTTTAACAAGAGCATGAAGGAAACTTATTTGAAGATGCAATTTGTTTCTTCTTTGTCAACCATTATTTTTTTTTACTCTATTGATAGTGACAGCTTAACAAAGTTTTTATATGCCAGGGTTTTCATCCTTTAGTGGATAAAGAACTGTGATGCAAAAAAGAGATGCAGGTGGAAGACTTTATAAAGCCTCCATGATTTTCAAATTGAGGGTTGAAAGTAGGCTCCCTGCACGGCTAAGTCAAAAATAATTTGTAAATGTTAAAAAAAAACCCCACATTATGGACAGAGGAACTGCTCCCCCCTTCCCCCAAACGTAGCTTGCCAAGACTAGGGTTTTATCAGAAGCTTTACAATCTGGCAAATTTTGTATGTATTTTCTCCCAAGGTAATCTTATTTTCTTTTTTATCTCCCTCTGAAGATGATCAAAGTCAAATGCCCTTAACAACAGTCTTCATCATCTCTCTTCAAGATATTTTGGTATATAATGCACAGTGCTGGGTTGTCTGAATTTTTTTTTTCTCCCGGTTTAGTGAAGAAGTGAAACTACCCAAACATACTCAGTGTAGCTGCACCGTGAAGTTCTCAGTCAGCTTCTTGGAATGCAAAGATGAGGAAAGGTTAAATATTTCTGAAAATTATTGAAGAAGAATAATTTTTAAAAGGTTCAGTAGCATTTTTCACAAGTTTATACACAAAAAATCATCTCCTGCCCATATTTTCACTCAAAATTAATTAATCAATATTTTTTGTTGTTTTATCCTGGTATAAAGTAAAGAATTGAAATCGGAATTTAATTAAGTCTGATAACATTTCAGAAGTAGAAACTATGAATTTTGATAGGTTTGGGTTTTTTTCTTCTTTCCTTTTAACATGTTTTACTAAAGGGGAAAAAAATCTAATGTGATTACCCTGTCCTCCTATCCATCTGTCTCTCTGCAAGTTCTCTCGGCAGTTTTAATTGCTTGGACACTTCAGCCCAGTCTGGCAAAGAGATAGGAGCCTCAAAGACACTGTACATTTATAATAACTATATGTATTTCTAACAAGTTTTGTGAAAACCAGTGCTTAAACAGTGGAGAGACCTTCAAAGTGATGTCTTGTTCTGGCAGAAGAGTTCATCCAGCTGACCAGACAGTTCATGAGTGTGGGCTGCCCAGTTAACACACAGGTGTTATCAGACCTCACTGTGGCCTTCCAGTACTTAAAGCACACTTATGACAAAGAGAGTGACTTTTTACACAGGTGGGTAGAGATGGGACACAGGGAATGGTTTTAAATTAAAAGAGAAGAGATTTAGATTAGATACTAGAAAGAATTTCTTTACTCAAGAGAATAATGGGCACTGGAACAAGTTGTCCACAGACATTCTGGATCCCTGGAAGTGCCCAAGACCAGGTTGGATGGGGCTTCATAAACCTAATCTAGTGGGTGACATCCTGGCCTGTGGCAGGGGGTTGGAACTAAATGATCTTTAAGGTCCCTTCCAAGCCAGACCACTCTTATGATTCTATGATGCCATGATCAACTGCAGTCCATGGTGCCTTTTGCCTTGCCAGCTGCTCAGAGGTTGCATAGGTGATGTGTAAGGCTGAGGGGAATATAGAGATCGGAGGAGCTAGAACATTTTTATGGCAATGGAGAGGTGTAGGGGATGTGCTGGGGGGATTTTGGTCTATAATTTTGGTATTTGATACTCTAGGTCTCTTGTAGAACATAAGAAGAACAGTAGGAATGATTACAGTGGGAACTGACAACACAAGCCTTGACAATCCAAGTAGTTATTTCAGTGCTCATTTGCCTACAGGAGAGACTTCACCTGCTTTGTGGCGTCATTGCAGTCAGCATGACCAAGGCTTGAAACTTCAAACTCACTTGCTGTTGTGTTAGCTCAGGCTAGTGTTGGGTTGAGCTGTATGACTGAGAGCTGGTTTTGCTCTCCAGAGGATTGGATTAGTCCTTTTTGATGCATGTCATCACTTTGACATTTCTGGGAGGGTTCAGTTTGAAATCAGTTAGTATGAACTCTTTTGTTTGTGTAGAATAAATTTTCCCCTAAGGCACAGCTGGCAGTTCTCGAGAAAGGCTGTGTAGATCATAGACAGAAGTGTTTGCATTGGTTTGGTGTATAGACAAGTATACAGACTCTTGACTGGTTAAGGAGACTAGAGAAGGGGAGGAGGGAGCTGGAGAAGTATAGGGCCTTCCATGTCCCCAGAGATGAGGAAAATGGCACGATCCATTTTGAATAGTTGAGTGCTGTGTACCCCCTCTCTTTGGCCCACAAATACTCAGGGGCAGCCTCTGCTGAGGAGGTGACTTGCTACAGCCTAACTCCACTGAAAAACAAGTGAGAAAAAGTATGGATCCCCACAGGCCAGACAGACTGGTCTGGAAAAACACAACAAAACCTTCCACTTACTATTCCGCTCACAAGCTGCCACCAAAACTCAGCTGTGAGGAGAATAAGAGCATCTTTTTAAAAATTTAAAACTGTCATTTTTTCCCCTTTTGAGCTGCTCTTACAGGCTTTAAAGCATTAATTTCAAAAGCCTCACAAAGGCAGCAGGCATCAAATGGTCCAGGCTGAGTGGAAGCCTGGGGAGGAGAATGGCAAGGTAAGTTCCAAGGGTGGTGGCTGCAGACACATCGAAGCAAGGTTATTTGTTTGTTGTAAGTCAGTGATCACAGCTTGCCTTGAATGATGGAGCAGCAGAGGAGAGTTAAAGCAGCCCAGAGAACACTGGATTCACATAGCTGGAAGTTCAGCTACATCTTCAGTCTCATACTTCTGTTTTCTGGATGATTCTTGGATTGAGAATCAGATGTGAGTTTTGACTGCATTGCTGCGACTGACATGCCCCATGACCTTGGACAAGTCTCTTCATGTCTGTGCTTTTCTAATCTTTTTGCTCACTTTGACACTCTCCCTTTTTTCCTGCACTGTCTTTTGCTAATTATGCATCTGGACCATGCCTATCAGAATGCAGCTGTGCTCTCGGGTTAGGCACTGCTATAGTCTGAATGAACTATGAGGAAACACTGCACTGAGCACATCACTAGGTCTCTCCCGTTATCTCAAGGCCTTCAACCTTAATAAAATAAAAGTCCTTCAGGAGACTGACTGTTCTGGACTACTGCCCAACTGCTTGTTTTTTGTGTAGCATCTTGAACAAGAAAAACCTCAGTTATGATCCCTGGGTTGTCAGAAAATAATGATTTACAGTATTTCCTACTTCCTGATTATTGGTAACACATTTTTTATTCCTGAAATTTCAGCTGTAGCTTCAGTATTTCACTGTGCCTAATTTTTTTCAAAGTGAATTATAACCCAACACGCTTCTATTTATCTTACTCATTTTGGTAGGTTCTCCTTAACTTTGCTCTTTTGTGTAGGTGCACTTCATATGCCTGAGATGAGGGACAAAGCATCCTCCAGAATTAGTTACACAATGCCTCAGAAAGCTACTGTACTTTATTCCCATAAAGGATGGGGTCCACTGCCAGTATTACTGGATCTGCAATATGATCTAGAGCAAAATGGGATATGTTCTCTAAGATCAGCTTTCCATGTATGTGCTCCTCTACCTGGTCCAAGATGTCAACATCCTATTAAAAAAGCCTACTATATCCTTGGGGCAAAACCTACATCCTTCAGCAATAAAGCATGAACACCAATCCATATATGCCCTTGCAGCTCCTTTTGTTTTAACCAGAATTAAAACTGGATTTTTCCATGAGATACATAAGGAAAACTCATCATCCAGTGTTTTGCATTTCACTTTTCCCTGCAATGTTCAGTCTTTTGTCTTTATATCAGATGTGCTCTCAGACAGCATCTACAGCAAACCTCTCACAGCTGCGTCAGCTTTCAGTCTCCTGTGTAAATTGTTTAATCCCGGACTTTGTATATTCATGGCTTCCAGATCCCACAGTGCGTTATCTGCCTCATGTTTAATTTCAGCAATCTCTCTCTCTTTCCCTTCTACCCTCCCTCCACATGCTATAGGATTATAGGAATTTTTTGGCTTCAGAAGAAATGGCTGTCAAGGACAGTTTAGTACTTTGCCATAGAAGTGCAGAATTGGAGAGTAATGCAGGTGGAAGGGACCTCAGGAAAGTCATCTACTCCAAGAATTTTGGACTGGGACCTCAACTTGAGTGAAAAAACCACCTTACTTATCTGTGAATCAGTTCAGAAATCAGCAGGACCTGAAGGATTCTACGATGCTACCCTTTTACACTGTAATGAACAATGGAGACACTTGTGTATGCTTTTCTTTAGAAACAATTACAGTCCTACAAGCTCAGTCCACTGAAATATAAGGAAATTTGAGTAGAAGGTTGAAAATTCATTTGTTAATAATTTTAAAGCACTTTAATTGTGCTGAGTCATCTTTGCATTCCAAGCAGTTTATGTATTTATTTGGATTCATATACCAGTGATGCTAACTTGGTATCAGACCATAAGTTATTTATGTAAATTAAACATGGATGATGGAGCCACAGAAATGAGTCATAATTTTTTCTTTACAGAACAGTTGGTGGTAATTGTCTTGATAAGGAATTCAGAAACCATCTTTGCATTAGAACATAGAACTGTACTCAAAAATCAAAAAAATTATTCTCATATTTGGCTAAGATCAAATAACGGCCAAGCATAGGATTAGAAGGACTGAGGAGAATTTATTCATGATGTAAAGGCTCACATGCATTTATTCTATTTAAATTTGTTGAAGGGAAATCATTCTGCAAAATGTACTAGTGAGTTCTATAAGTGTTATTGACCACAACAGTATCTTTAAAAGTCTGAACTTACTAACCACAGTTTTATAGCATTTCCCTGTTTTCAAGGTAGTATAAAATTTGTGCCTGGTCCTAACAAGTAAGGGCATGAGCATATATGGAAAAACTGAAGTTTCTAGTTTGTCTGCTTGTTTACAAGGAAGTAGGGTAACAGAGCTGGAATTAATTTTTTTAACATGGAAATCTCATACCTATTAATCTGAACCAACATGTTTCAACATGTCTCTGACAAAGATAAGAGTTATTGTTAGCTATTTCATGTCTGGTTAAAAATAAAGTGGGAGAAATCACAGTATCTTTTCTGAAATGGCCAAAAAAGGGGAAAAGTTAAAAACAAGCCTAGAAACCGGGCCAGTTGGTGCTTTATTTAGTGATTCTTTTTCCATTAGCTCACCCTGCTTTTGTAAACTTTGGAGAGGAATGCCATGTTATAACAGTAGCATTTGCTTTGTTTTTTACAGTTCCATATGTGGATAATGAAAAACAACTGCAATTTGTGAGCTTGAAATATAATTAACTGATGCCCTAAAAGGTAAACTGTTTCTTCTAATTAGGTAAAAAAAAATAAAACAGTTGTGAGCCAAGCAACGTGATTTATATAGAATAACTATAACAAATGTCTGAATAAATATATAAAGGCTATCCCACTGTTTCTCTCTTTTGTTTTAATCATAGTATTAATCATAGATCCTTTGGAATATTTCAATCAAATTAAATATTGTGAATAATGTAGCATTTCATTGAAGCCAAAGGCTTTGCTCAAGAGTAGTGAAAAGCAGATTCAAGTTTTCACTCTACCAACTTCATATCAAAATTTCTTACCTCCCATTGCTGCAGGCTAGATATGTGAACCTAGTTTTCCATGTTCCCATGGACTCTCCCCAAGCTGCTTACAAAGTGACTGCAGGACAAACAGAAGAAATATACAAAATTTCCAAATTTGAATATAGTCAGTGAAATTCAATAATTAGTTTTTGGTTGGCAATAAGTATCTTTTTGCACAGTGAACAAAGTTACTCATCTTTTCCTTTCAAACAGATGTTGTCAAATTATAGACCCAAATGCTTTGATATGGAAATTCCCTGAGGTGCTTCATACCTTCATTGCCCTCTCCAGCCCAGGTTTTCTAGCTGGACTAAATTTCACAAGTAGAACAATTACTAATTTTAGTAAATTGCGCATCAGTAGTTAGGCTGAGCCTAGAATAGAATAGAATGTTTCAGTTGGAGGGGACTTACAGCAGTCATCTAGTCCAACTGCCTGACCACTTCAGGGCTGACCAAAAATAAAAGCATGCTGTTGAGGGCATTGTACAAATGCCTCTTGAACACGGAGAATCTTGGGGCATCAACCACCACCTCTATAGGAAACCTGTTCCTGTGTTGGACCAGCCTGTGGTTAGTCAATCCACCCAGCCCAAAGGATCCCCACTCTGAGTTCCTCTGAGTATTCAGAATGGCATGTCCCCATGGAAATGTGCTTTGTTTGGGACACAGCTCAGTGGGACAGAAGTGGGAGAATATTCCATAGACAGGAGACACCCTTTCAGTAAGAAAAGAAAAGCCATTCAGTTTTAACTTGAAGTTTTCCATAGAAACAGTTTCAGTGGAAAATTTTTGGACAAGCCCTAAATAATAACCACTTACAAAGTTTGCCAGGAAAAAGGTCAGAACATCATTGTTTATTGACCATATAAGCGCTTGTCTTTGTGGAAGTCTCTATGGGTTGAATATACCTGCTGTAAACTGAACAAATGTAGTCTTAGGGTGGTGTTAGTTCTGTCACTGGAATTGCATAATGTTATTTGCATAATCACCCCCATAGCAGTAACTACTCGATACCTCTGTAGGTACTAGGGTAGTTTTGTTGAATGCATAAAATAGGAGTTAAAGAACCAGCTTCTCTTCCCTTTTCAGTTCCCTGTTGATAGGGAAAGGGCCCATTATCTGGGGCAGGCACACGGGGATGTGCACTTCAGCAAAGGGTTATGATCTGTGTTCATTATATGCAAATATTCTAGAGCATTAATCCGCCAGACATTAACATAATATCAGTTGGTGCATTGGGGTGATTCTCATCTGATCCAAAACATTCCTCCTGTAAGGAAAACAGTTTAGCTACATAGAGAAGTGATGAACTAACCACAACAAAATCAGCAAATATGAGCCAGCGTTGAATGTGACCTGATTATATGTGCAAACCCCAACTGCCTTACAGGCAGTTTATTCATTTAAATAATCAAATTAAACAAAATAGTCCTAAATACATCTTGCTTAACTTCATTACTTAAAAAAGCAGCCATCTGGCATGAATGACATAGATGAAATTCTTCCTTAAATTTTTCTTTTTTTTTTATTTTTCAACACCAGAACTGTTTTGTACCTTGTGCTTATTGCATATTACTTCTCTGATAGAGTATCTTTACACAGAGATTAGGGGCAGAAGTTAATAGAAATTATAATACAAGTACAAGCTGAACTCACTTTTCTACAACTTGATATTAATCAGTTGAAAGGAGTTCATTAGCATTCCTATTTATACTATTATTTTAGCCACAGGAGAATTCATTTGTTGCTAAAGGAATACAGCTGAAATTTGTCAGTATTAAAAGGCAAGGATGGATATGAGAAAAAGGCTGAGTGAAAATCCTAGCAAGTTGAAGTAATCCAGTTTTCTGTTTGAGGTCAGAGACCCGATTTTATGACAACTACTTTTGTCTTATTGAAAAAGAAACTATTTTTGCTATTCTTTATTAAACAGAAAATGCTTTCATTTCAGTTTTACAAAGCATACTTAAGGTCTGATTCTGTCTGTAAGAACTGCTTTACACATAGGGACTGTCCTACCAACTTTGAAGGGATAAAAGACCTGAGAAAAGTTAGGTATGCAGGAGAGTGCTGAAGAACTGGGACTGCTGATGGGCTCATTGGTGTGTACCTGCACATATCTTTGCTAAGAGATTTGGATAGTTACAGTTACAAGGTTTGTACTACAGTGAAATTAGTAAAAGCAAATGGTTTTTAATTGGGGTGGACTGTTTTTTTACAGGCACCCTGTATAGTCCCTTGCTTACAAATGTGTGCTGTGCTCTGCAGTATCTGGAGTTTTGATGCTTGTGTAATGTGTGGAACATTATGACCAGCAGCTGATTCCTCTCCCTTGAGGATGCAAGCCTGTGGAGCTTGGCCTAGTTTTCAGCACATAGACCAGTTCAGGCATTTGGGTCTCTGAGATGTCCCTGATATTCACTTCAATGACATACCTTCGGATCTCACCCTCTTTGCCAAGTGACTCTGGAAAGCCCAGGTGTATGGCTGTCACTGTGGTGGTCACGCCATGTGTGTCCTGGTGCTGTCAGATGGATAACATACATATCCACCAGATGTATTTTGTTGTGAAGGATCTGACTATTGCCATTCCCCTCCCTGACTGCTCCCACTTTGCAGGGGGAAGGCTGTCCATGTTGAAAAGTTGCAGGCAATACTGGCAGCTAGAGCTATATTAGCCTTACACTACATGTGTGTGATGGAGGAGGAGAGTTGTTAAAGTAATACTTTTTCCTCTGTAGCCATGTGGAACATACTGTGAATTTCCAAAAGAAGGAAAAAATTTTGAGATGCTTAGGGTGTGCAACTGTGTGTGCTGGCAAGGTGACTGTTGTGATTTAACCCCAGGTGGCAACTAAGTGGCGTGTACCTGCTCACTGACTTCACACACCCCCTCTCCCCCTCCCACACACACACACGCTCTTCCCCAGTGGGATGGGGAGAAGAGTCATGAAAGAAAAGAAAATAGAACTCGGGGGTTGAGATGAGAACAGCTTAATAATTGAAACAAAAATAAAATACAATGAAAATACTAATTCTAATAATAATGTAAAGGAGAGGGAGTGAGGGACATAAAAGCCAAGAAAGACAAGTGATGCACAACACAATTGCTCACCACCCACTGAGCGATTCCCAACCTGTCCTCAAGATGTGGTCAGGCCTCCTCCCAGCCAGCACCCTGCCATTTACATAAAGGGCATGGTGTTCCATGCTATTGAACATCCCTTTGGCCAGTTCAGGTCAGCTGTCCTGGCCATGCTCTCTCCTGGCTTCTTGTGTAGCTCCTCACTGGCAGAGCAGGAGACACTGAAAAGTCCTTGACTTAGGATAAGCACTGCTTAGCAACGACCAAAACATTTGTGTGTTATCAACATAATTCTCACATTGAACCCAAAACACAGTACTGTATCAGCTACTAAGAAGAAAATTAACTCTATCCTAGACAAAACCAGGATGGTGTCTCAATGAGGAATTAAGATTCCTGGATTTAGTATTTGCCTCCTTTAACTCTAAGACTTTTAAAAGTAAGTTCATTTATCTATACTGCCATTTTTCCTCCCACCTGTTACCTTGTCAGGTTAGCCAGCAACCTCCCCAAGGAGTTTTCACTGTGTTTCACTTCATATTCATACAGTGACATTCATCACATGGATACAGCTGCTGTGGCATAAAACAAGACTGACTGTCAGCTGAGCCCTAGTTCCCTGACTGCACAGTGACTCTTAACCTGTGGGACACACAAGGAAAATCTTGTAACCTAAACCTCAGTCAAAAGGTTCAAGTTAATGTAGTTGATTGATTTTGTCATGCCAAGAGCTTACCACATTGACCTTGGCTCACCTCACTGAAGAAACTGGGCAGCTCAGGATGACTCTAAGGTGCATTTGAACTCTCCTGTCCAGCCAGAATCTCCAGGTGCTGCTGTCACACAAGCAAGTAGGAAAATACCCTGAGCAAGGAGAGCTGAAGGAACAGAGTTGTATTGCTGCAGTTCTGAACTGAATAGTATTACACATATTCATTTTCCTTTTCCTAGGTCAAAATACAATGGATATCACAGTTATGGATATCACAGAATGGGTAACTAGAAGAATGTCTTGTCCTTTTAGTTCTAGCTTCAGAAGATTTCTACCTGCAGCAAAGATTCCAATATGGAAGGAAAATAAAATGGCAGGTTTATGTTATTCCAATGTTATTCTGACTTCATCTTTCAATGTAAATGTAAGAATGGGGTGTCCTTTCCATTACTGAGTTAGAATAACACCTTTTCTTCTCCCCACCCTGCATGGGCACACACCCTAGTGCTGTTGTAGTAATTAGCTCAATGTGCTAATTTCCAGGGAAAAATAGTTCCCAGAGGAAAAGCTGACAGGATTAATTAATGGGTGAATTTCACTTTAGTAAATGTATAGGCAATTTTCTAAATGTAGATGGCATGGTCCACCCTGACAGGGACTCAGCCTACAGCTACTTAATAGTAAGTGTCCGGGGAAAGTGGTTAATTTGTAATATGCTTCATGATACTGTGTTGGGTTTACCTGAAAAGGTTTGGTAGTGGGGGCTACAGGAGTGGTCTGTGAGAAGCGCTAGAAGCTTCTCCCTTGTCTGACAGTGTCAGTGCCAGCCAGCTCGAAGACAAACCTGCTGCTGGCCAAGGCAGAGCCTGTCAGTGGTGGTGGTATCACCTCTGGGGTAATAGATTTAGGAAGGGGGTAAGAAGTTATTGGGCAGAAGTAAATTGCAGCCAGAGAAGAGGGGAGTAAGAATATGCGAGAGGAACAGCTCTGAAGACACCAAGGCCAATGAAGAAGGAGAGGCAGAAGGTGCTCCATGTGCCAGAGCAAAGATTCCCCTGAAGCCTGTGGTGAAGACCATGGTGGAGCAGAGATCCACCTGCAGCCCACAGAGGACCTCATGCCAGAGCAGGTGGAAGCCTAAAAGAAGGCTGTCACCCTGTGGGAAGCCTGTGCTGGAGCAGCTTCCTGGCAGGACCTATGACCCTGCAGAGGACCCATGATGGAGCAGTCCGTTTATGAAGGATGGGACCATATGAAGGATTCACACCAGAGCAGTTCATGAAGAGCTGCAGCCTGTGGGAAGGACTTACATTGGAGAAGTTCATAGAGGACTGTGGGAAAGACCCCGTGTTGGAGCAGGGGGAGAATGTGTGAAGTTCTTCCCCTGAGGAGGAAGCAGCAGAAGAGACAACATGAACTGACTGCAGCTCTCATTCCCCCTCTCCCTGCACCACTTGCGGGGAAGAGGCAGAAAATACCAGGACTAAAGTTAATCCCAGGAAGAAGGGAGGGGTCAAGTGAAGGGGTTTTAAAGTTTGTGTTTATTTCCCATTGTCATAGTTTAGGAATGGTATTCTCCAATGGAGTAGTCCCGCTGCCACCACTCACTCCCCCTCCCTCTCCAACTGAAAGCACAAAAGGCAAAGATCATGGGTCAAAATAAGAGTAATTAACTGGAAACAGCAATGAAATAAGAAAATGAATAGTAACAACAACATTAATAAAAAAAAGTATAAAGCCCATGACAATACCAATCAGCTCTTTCCCTCTGTGTTTCTCCACTGGAAGGTACACTCTTCTCCCTAGAAGCAAGAAAGAGTCCCCTTGCCCTGACCACCTGGAGATGGTATCAAATAACATGAGGATCCTGGCCATGCCTCATCAGCCACAACCCCTCCTGGCTGTTGCAAAAAATTAACCCTATACTTGGCCAAAACTAGGACACTCATTATCCTACTCTGACTTGTAATAAATTAATTTTTTCCCCCAAAGCGAATCCTATAACTATTGATTGATCTCTCCCTGCCCTTACCCTGACCCACAAGCCTTTTGTTATGTTTTCTCTCCTTTGCCCAGCTCAGAAGGGTGGTGACAGAGTGGCTTTGGTGGGCACCTGTCATCCAGCCAAGGTCAAATCACCACATACCAATTAGAAGAAAAATGATGCTTATGCTTGTTTTCAAATGCATTATTCATTTCTCAGCAGAATGGAAATGTGATGTTCTTCTGTATGTTAACCTTTTCCAGACCCATCCATTGAATCATGAGACAGGAATGAATGTGCAGTGTCATTAGAGCAGTCTCACATGTTTTTTCCTGCCAGCTCGCACCTCCTAGTCACAAGGTTTATTTTCCATCATAAAAGAAAAAGAGCAACAGGACACTCAGTTTGGTTGTAACAGAAGCTAAGAAATGTGACATACACTAAACTATTTGATTGCAAGCACCAATCCTGCCCTTGCAGGTCCAGGGAGACTCGGACCCTCCTGATATTTGCTAGCTGTTAAGTTACAAGCTCCTCTATAAACATGCTATTAATTAATTTAATTATTTTGTCATGCAACATTCCAGACCTCACTATGAGGACAGAAGAACAATGTTTTTTACCTCTTAGATCCCAGCAGATTTCAAGATTTTGCACTTTAGTTTCCTTCTGGCAGGAGTAATCAGCAAATCAATAAATTGTGGATTCCTTTTTTCCCCATGGTTCTTTGCTATTCTATGTACAGAGATGGTCACATACCAATGCACCTTCTCTTTCTGAATGCTCTAGACAGCTGCCAGTGTCCCAGTGCCAGGTGCCAGTTGTATGTAAAGAATCAACTCCGGTGAGAGACCTCAGGGCAAAGAACAGTGTTCAACGTCTGTGACAGTGACCCTGAAAGGGAGAGGGGGACATGGGAATGGGTCTTGGGAGATACTGGGCCTGAGAGTGGCCAGTGGGAGATGCTTACAGAAAGATGTACAGACAGAGGAAGTGGTGTACTCTTCTGGTTTGGGAACATTTGCGTTTGTGTGCATTCTTGTACATGTTTATACTTCCATCTCCATTCCTGTTTGTGGAACTGTATATTTCCATTTTCTTGAGCTAGAAATTTGCATTGCCTTCTTTTTTTTTTCTTTAACAGAATTTGAGGTTTTCTCTTACCCTATTTGTATCTAATCCCTTTTATGACTTGTCTGTGCCTTTATGCATCTCGTATACTGTAGCAATTGCTGAATTTAAGTACTTTTCTGTTCCTTTTAAAACCTGTTCTTTAAGAAACGGCAAATAGCAATTCTCTTTTGTTTTCTCAATGTTATGAATAATTTAACATGTCAGTCTTCATTCGTTTTGTAAACTTCAGTGTCCTCATATTTGTGGTCACTTCCCATAAAAGTAATCCCATACCTTTAATATCCTTATCTCATTGTTTGTCAGTTCAAGCACATGCTTTTAAGGTAGTGAGAGCAGAACTGATGCAGTATTCAAAGTCTGAGTACATCCATACAATGGCATAATGGTGTTTTCTAATTTGCACTCTGTTTGTTTCCTAATAACTCCTGACATCATATTTACCTTCTTGACCACCACTGAGTAATGACCTGTTATTTCAGGGAGCTATTCAAAGATCTCTTCCCTGGTGATAATACCTAATTTAGAGCCCATCACTGAGCATCCATAGTTAGGATTGTTTTCCTTCATGTGCATTACTTAGCATTTTTCAATGTTGGATTTCATCTTCTGTTTTGTCTTCAAAGTCACTGCACAGCATAAAATCCATATTCAGTTCTTCATACCCACTTGTCATTGCTAATCCCTGGCAATTTTGCTGCATCAGCAAACTTTTTCAGCTCACTATTCACCCCTTGTCCAAATCACTTATGAAAATGTTGGCCAGCACAGCTCCCAGTGGTTATCTCCTTCATTGTGAAAAAATGTCTTTTATTTTTCACCTTTTGTTTCACATCTTTTAACCACTTTAGATTAGTCTTTAATCCTCACAGGAGGATCTTTCATGATAGCCCCATTTCTGTAAGGGTCTTCATGGGGGACCTGAGTAGGAGCTTTTTTGGGGGGGCTCAGGGGGGGGCAGAAGAAAGAGAAAAAGTAACAGCACGAAGTTCTTTGTGTAGAGAGAAAAAAGTACTTATGAAGGTGGGTGAAGCAGAGCTCCTACTGACCTTGTACCTGGAGGTAAGATGCAAGCAAATGGGAGATGTAATACCTAAGGTAACTCGGGATGAGAAGATAGGATGTTCTTCCAGGCAACCGGAGAATTTCAGTCCTGGCAGACCTTCAGATCCTGGCTGGAGAAGGCACTAAGATTCATGTTTTAAATCACACTTTTCAGTAGTCAGTGCAAAGTCCATAGCCTCCATCCACAGCATTTGCAACTCTGAATGTTTTATTTGTCAGATTCTCATGTAACTCTCCAAATACAGCATTGGTCTAACCTTCTATGTTGGTCCCCATGTGAAACCCAAATCATATCTTTGAGCAGCACCTCTATATGAATTCTTTTAATGTCTCTCATTTTAGATAGCAAATTACCTTTCTCCCAGACAAATCTCATATTAATTGTCATTTATTACCACAAATTATTGCAATTAGAGATGGTTTGATATTAATGGGCTGTAAAAAAGTGAATCACTGTTTAATTCAAGCTGCCATTTCATGATTTAGTCATGACTTGATTGTGTCCTTCAGGCCAGTGTCAAAGATCATGTGCAAACTGCTCTGTCTGGAGAGTGCAGTGAGATGCCCAGGCAGAACTGGGACTCCAGGGTGCAGTTCATCACCCTGATACACCTGGTAATGGAGAAAGGGATTTATTTCTCAACTGAAAGGACACAGCAGTGTGAGCAGATAGGCCCACCGAGGAAAGAACATCAGCTCCTCTCTGATTCTCCATAGGCTGCAGGGGCAGAGCTGCCTCACCACGGTCTGCACCATGGGCTGCACCACCTGGAGCACCTGCTCCAACTCCTTCTCCACTTACCATGGTGTCTGGAGAGTTGTTTCTCCCACATATTCTCACTCCTCTCTTCTCTGGCCACAATTATTTCTGCACAGTAACTTCTTTTCTTTTTTAGATTTATTATCACAGAGGCATTACTATCATGTTTGTTGGGCTCAGCCTTAGCCAACAGCCTGTCAGTCTTGGAGCCAGCAAGATTTATTTATTTATTAAGCCTTATTTATTATATTAATTTATTTATTAAACCTTATTATTTATAGGACTTGATTTTTGAGATAACGTTCACAGACCACAATATCTCAAAATAATTTATATTCCGTGTTTATCTCCTCCTCAGTCCTCATCACAGATTTGACAATGTACATCACATCCTTTGTTTTTATCATACCAATCTAAAAGAAACCCAAACTCCTTTAAGAAACCTTACATCATTAGCCATTCAGCAGGTTGCACTAGCTAGGCTTAAAAGGATGGGGGTGTGCATCAAAAAAACCGTGGTTATTGTTGTGAAGTCTTTTGTGCACCCACATAAGCCATTTTGGTCCTGACTTACGGTGCTCAATGGTATTACTCTATGAAGCAATCTCAGCAGCTGCTGTAAATTGGATTTCTCTTGTTCCAGCCCATGCAATGTCATGCCACCCATTGAATTATGTGGGAACTTATGTCTGTGCTGGGAGTCATGACTGAAAAACTGATCTGGTTTAAAAATAAGTATTTCACAGAGTTTTTTTAGAGGTGAGGCCAAAAGCCCTAATTCGATTCACAATGTGGCTGCGAAGTGTTTGCTCCAGAGCCACCATGTAAAACAGTACCAGGTGGGCAAAGGAACATGCTGCAGGAGTGAGGGGGCAGAGGTGCATTGCTGCTCACCACAAAGCTGCAGCCTCACATGGAGACAGTTCTCCATCAGCCACTGCTCCCATCTCCTTTCCCTGCCCTTTCATTCCCACCCACCATGCTACCACCTGTGCTGTACTGGCACAATCAGGTGCATGACTGCTGAGCCAAGCAGCTGAAAAAATGACTTTGCAAAAATTTGTCGTCCAAGTGAATACAATGGTCCTCATCAGCCTGTACTGCACAAATGTGTGTGCTGGGACAACTGATGGGCAGACTGGAAGCAGGAGCAAATGCTGAAGATGGATTTGGGAGAAAATATGGATTGACTGTCTTATTAGTTGGCAATGTGCCACAATACAAATACATTTGAAATGGAATCAGATTCTATACTTTCCATGTCCCCAAGGCCCTACCACATCTCATGTGCAGATACCAAGATCCCCCATATAGCACTGCCCCACCATCATTCTGATAATGTCCATGCATGGACAGGCATTCATTATCAGCAGTAGCATTGACTTTGCAGTGGTGAGATAGATTACACTGTCAGGCTCCAGCAGCACATCCCACTAGCATGTCAGTGTCACTGAGGTATTGCAGAAGTGTTGCAGGTGGCTGTGGGTGGGAACAGATGGCTTGCTTTGTCTCCTGACTAACCTAGCACCTAATGGTGGAGGTGGCACCACAGAGCAGAACCTGTCTCCTGAGAGAAACACGCATCCTGGGTAGGTGTTCCTGAGAATGCTGCAGCCTGGGGGCCTGAGTGTTCGGTATCAGCAATGTTTGGAGACTCATGATACTGCCAGGGTATCAGGGTGCCCCTGTTACTGCTCTGGTGCTCAAGCATAGAGGCAGAGCATCAGCAGCTGCTCCTGGCACCTGAGAGTATTCATGCACATGTAGTTGTCTCCCTCATATAGACTCCATGGCTACTATGTAATACAATGCTTAGCTCAAATACCGCAGTGGCACAATGATGTGTTAATGCTTTTCCCTCTGGTCTCCAGCTAAAAGCCATTTCCAGGGTATGAAACACAAGACCATGTTGCTCAGCGGGTTTCCATGTCAGCTCTCTGTGTGTTCATGCCTTTCCTCTCACTGTGGCCAAAACAAGTCAATCTCCAGCCCTTGCCATGAGCTCAGGCACATGTGACACATAAGCTCTGGAAGTTGACAGCCTGTGGGTGCCTCTGAGCCCTCTATCTTCTTAAGGAGACTGTACCCTGTGTGGATGCCACCAGGGCTCTGCAGGGTAGGGACCAGCCGGTCCCTCCTGCGTCCCTGAAGCAGGCAGGTCAGGGTCCCCTCTGGCATGGCAGGAACTGCTGGTCTGCCCATATGCAGGTAAATCAGAAATCTGGATCTCTAGATGACTTTTGTGCCAGTTCCTTCCCTTAACTTGCTGAAGCAAGTCATATAATCCCACATCACCCAACAGTGCCCAGAGATGCTCTTTGACCAAAGTCTTTCAGCTTTAAGTAGTTTATTCCAAGCTGGGTGAATCAAACAGGTTGAGTGTGTTGTCCCTCAGACCTCTCTCAGGCCAAGAACACCCAGGTGGGCAAGACATGATCCTCCTGAGAGTGTTCCCAGCTCTAAGGGCAGCAGAGCCCCAGTGGCATCTAATGTGGATGAAGGGCTAGACCATTCCAGGCATGGCTTGGCCATCAAAGGCACAGAAGCCCCTCATGGTAACAGGGCACTGGAGGGAGGCTTAGACAGCTCATTGCTGCCTGTGCACACAGGGTGTAACGAAAAGGCAACTCACCATCATGCACCCAGCATGAAATAAGGTCCAGAGTAGGCGACCTCTCCAAGGTCGCCTACTCACAGAGGCAGCAAATGTAGGCTTCAGCCACTGGATCCATCTCTGCAGCCTTCTCAGGAGGCTTCTCTGGAGAGAGCAGGAAGCATTGCTGGGATTAAACAGCTCCATGAATGCAGGGACAGTAATCACTGGCAGGTAATCTGTTCTGAGGGGCAACTCTGCTCACTAGTTGTAATTTTCAGTTGCTATTATGGAAGGGAACACTCTTTTCTCCATCTTCAGAATGAAATGGTGATGGATTTCTCCTGGAGGCAGGAGACATGCTTAAAGACAATTAAGGAGACTACAGCTTTTCCTTTAGTACAACCTGGCACACCTTGGACGGTGGATCATTTTCCTGCAAAAGAGGCTGAGTCTCTGCCTCCAACCCAGAGAAAGATGTAATAAGCAGCTATTAGCATCATACCTGCAGGTTGCTGAGCACTGCAGCGAGCCTGGTTGTCGGCTCTGCACCAGGTTCCTGCCGCCTGTGCTCTTTGAGTGGAAAAGTCCTTGAAAATCCATCTGTTTCTTAAAATGGAGATCTCTGATGAAATTCACCTGGGATTAACTATGTAATAGGATCAGTTTGGTGCTGTTTTATTGCTAGTATATTGATGTATTGTCTCTATGCTCACAAACTTCCATTTTCAATAAGCTGCACACTGATGGCTTTGGATTTTATTTTGCTGATGCTTAAATTACGGCGCTAGCCCACACCTTGGAGTGGCTTGTGCCAGGCTGCCTGCAGACTTGGAACACTATCTCACTGCCTTGATCTTTACATGTTTACATCAGGGTTTCATGCTCTTGTTGTATGCAGAGGGAAAGGAAAAATTCTCATGGAAGTGAGAGGAGAAGATTTTTTCATCACTACCCAGGTTGTGCTTCTGGGATGTAGAGGAAAAACTTAAACCCAAACTCTGAAAAGTACAGAAGAACACAAACCAGTGACTACATGGTTTCCTGGGTTATTCAGGCTGGATCTGTTGCAAAGCATCAGCTTGATGGACAGGAAATCTGCTGATAATTTTCTGTGCTGTATGCCATGGCAGAGGGACTCCCCAGGTGAACAGGGACTTTTTGGGTATTGCATAAGCAAGGGCAGGATCAGGAGGGAAGAGCCAGCCATGGGGGTGCTGCTGCCCTGTGCCTCCTGCTGAAGCACAAAGAAATGGGGAAAAGCACTGTTCTATCTTTCTCTGTATTCTCACCAGTGCACCTGCACTTTTCCATTGTCTGTGTCCCTTTCCTTAACACACATACACAGATAAAAGCAGTTTTGGCAGGAGGCAGGTTGAAGGATCTAAAAAGCATATTCACTTCCCTCCTTGGGCCTATTCTTGCAGACAAAGTGTTAATTTTTATTACTATTACATAAAGAAAATGCTAAACAGCATGCACTGAGGAAAGAGCAGAAGCCAGGCGCCTGGCAGCACAGCTGAGGTGCTAGACATGGGGCTGGGCGCCTGTCGAGCATCTGATGCGTTCTGGCTGGCTCTGCTGTTCTGCACCGAGGGCAGGCACTGTGTCTGTGGCTGCCAAAGCTGGACGTGACCTCCAGCTGTCTTTATCTGAGACGAAGATGGGTGTGGGTATCTGTGGGGTTTCATCTGCTTATGGCGGAACAAGGAGAGCTGGTATTTAAGGATGCAACTGGATCCTGTGATAAAACTCTCTTTCCTGCCTTGCCCACAGTCTTGTGCATGCAGAGGACCACACAAACTCCTCTGTTTTCTTGAAATTTCCCACAGTGTATTTTATTTACAGAGCTAAAAGCCTGGAAAAATCAGCAAACATGCTACAGTTGTGGTATTTGGGTGTTTTTTCCATCACAGTCCCTTTTGGTGTGTATCTTAGGTGTGTGCTGCGATGAGTTCCCTGCCAACCTAGCTCTTCTCATAAAATTTGCGGTATTTAAGGGCAGAATGGAACCTCAAAACTCGTGGGCAGAGTGCCTGTCTATGGCAGGCTATTACCTCTGTCTGGAGCCCAATCACCTGTGTGGGAATAGAGGCATTCAGCCTTGAGCCGGCAAGCGTTATTGCCTTTGGCACTGAGAGTTAATGGGTAACCCCCCGCAGCTGGTGGAGGTCTGAGCTCCACTTTCAGGCTGAATTTGTGTGTCTGTAGCTTCATTCCTCAGTTTTTGCTTTGACCTTCTCCTCTACATCACACAGTTCCTTTGCAGCCTCTATTTTCTCTCTGAACAAAAATTCGTACAAATTGTAGCAAGGTCAGCAATCACTATCCTTTATATGCTCTTTAGGTTTTTCACATAAGTTTTTTTTTTACAAATCTTGAAATATTTAGTTGTTTGGTTTTTTGGTTTTGGTTTGTTTGTGGGGTTTTTGTTTTTTGTGTTCGTTTGTTGTGGTTTTTTTCTGTAACTTCTTAAATATTGAACAGCTTCCAAAATTTCGGAGACCAGAAGAGGATACAGTGTTAGAGTGATCAACCTGTACAGTTAAAATACCCCTTTCAGCCCTATTTGGGTATGCAAGGACCACAAGAGTCCTTTAGGCACACAAGGGATATGTTTTCCTGCTTTTTCGCCGAGTTCCTTCTCCATCCTGGGACACAGTCCTGTTGTCCTGCTTCCTTCCCTACTGTCCTGCATCTGGCATTGGGCTTCAAAGCCTTTTCTTTGTATGGCTTATCAGACTGAGAAGTCCATCTTATGGGGCATTGCTCTCCTGTGCCTTCCACCTGTTCCTGGGCCACTTGGAAAGGTGCTGCTCTCCTGGTCACCAAGAAGCCTGTCAGACCCTTCTGTCTCCCAGAGAATCCACCCCATCCTGCACACGCTCACTGAGTGCCCTGGTGCTGCTGACAGCTGCTGCCTGAGGGGACAGCAGCCAGACTGTCACCCCTTTCAGGCGTTGAATTTTAATTCCTTTTAGTATCTCTTTGACGTAGAGCAATCCAAGTATCTGTCCAGGTAATGAAAAATGCAGGACAAAGCACAAGGGCCAATGGTGTAAACAAGAAGTGAAGGTCCCAGGGGCTCAGATGTCCATCCGAGTGACTGAGCTCACTGATCCCCTGCTGTGTGCTGGCTGCTGGGCTCCAGCTGCTCTTCCAAGAGGTTTAGGCAGTTTTTGGGGTCCTTTTTTAAGCACTCACTTAGGAGGTTACTGTAAAAAACACATTGAAAAACATCCTGGTGCAGGGGCTCACAGGACCTTTGCTCTTGCATCCCCACAAAACCTGAGCATCTCCAGCCTTCAGAAGCAGCTGTGAGCAGGGTGGATGGTTCAGCCTTCCCTGAACTGGTGGATGCACAGTCCATCACAGGGACATTGAGTCAAATTTGCACTGACACAGATAGATGCAGCTTCTGTTAAATTCAGTGCAAAACCAATGATAGAAACCAAAGCTGGATTTCAGCTTGAGCCTCTTTATTCTATAATAAATTCCTAAATGGATTGTCAGATTTTATATTCTCTCATAAATGTCTAATTAAGGAAAAAGAAAACCTCTGCTTCAAAAAATCCCTGATGGATAGTACTAATATAATGTCATAAATGCAATAAATGTTGTGATAATGCTTTTATGGACTAATTGCCTTTCATTATCATCAGCACAGAACTGATAAGCACCCAAACCAAGATACCATTCTCTCAAGGCAGTGTTGCCAGATGCAGGACGGGGTATGGCCGGGAGGAAGAGGAGAAAGAAAAGATCTTCTGGTCAGTAGATGGGTTTGGTACCTTCCTCACCTGTTCCTGGGCTGGAGATGACCTTGTGGTCCTGGAAGCAGACAACCCTGTCTTCATGCTCTTGGGAGTTCACTGACATGGCTTGTCCCCTTGCACATTCTATCCTGTGGAGTGTTACCTTTGCATCAAAGAGCTGTGGCTTCCACTATGGCAATCTGGGGAGACCCCAGCTCAACTCCTCGCTATGCTTGAAGCACAGAGGAGGCTCCTGGCCCAACCTGCATGACCCAAAGTGGGGATGCAGGCAGAGATTTGTTTTGCTGTTCCCCTGACACCACACAAGTGAGCTCTCCCTGCATCTCACATTGGCCTCACACCCCAGCTGTACAAGGGATTTAAAGTTGGAGATGGTTCCCAGGAATTATGTGCAAATATGCAAATTATTTCATTGTGTTGTTGGCATGAAATGGCACACACAGAGCAGATAAAAGCCTGGCAGCTACAAAAATGTGGAAAGTGAAAAGTAGTTCAAAGAGGGATGCTAAGTTCCCTCATCCTCTTCTCGCCCTGTGTGAGTGAGCTGTGGGGGTGAAAAAGCCTCAAGGCTGGCCAGGGAAAGCATGACATCTCCACCTAGCTTTCCATGGCTACTTCCACCATGCTTGGTTAATACAGCTGAATATCAATGCTTTGGCTGGAATGTATTCACCTATCAAGCCGCATCTGTGCTGTATTTGCAGTACATGTGTATTCTTCCCAGCCTCATCTAGGAAATTGTGCATTGTGGAGAGAGATTCTGTTTTCTTTATCCTCCAAAGCAAGAAGTCAAGACTGGCAGTAAGGAAATACGTTCTTTTTGCATCATGTTTTGCCTGGCACAGTGGTGCTGGAGGTCTAGAGGGATGAGGCAGTCAGAACATCAAGGAAATTCTGAAAGAATATAAATCTTCCTTAGGCATGTATTTTTTCTGCCCTGCCTGGTGTCACTCCAGCTGTTGGTTAGCTGATTCACTGCCCTGCCATCACTCTCATCTCGAGCTCCTCAGACGACCTGTGAGCCCACCGGCTCCAACATCCTAACCCCGACTGGCTCCTGTTGGCCACATCCAGCCTTATGCTCAGAGCCTCAGCAATTAGATCATTCAATAACCATCTCAATTCGGGCTGTTTTGTGTAAAGCATTTTACCTGGCTTTATTTCTAGCATTGCTTTGTATTCCTTCAAACTCCAACCCTGCAAATCGATGCGGTGCTGCCATTGTTGCCTTTAAAATGTTTACTCCTGGCTCTCTTTAGGACCTAAAAGGCTGAAAACTGCATCATAATTGTCCAATTAGTCCTAATGCTGCGTAGTGTTGACTGTTTAGTTACCATATATTGTGTACAGAACTAATTGTGGTGAAAGTAAATGAATGTGAAGGAAACAAACAAGCTACTAGAAAATAATTACTTGGAGTGTTTCTTTTTAGTACCTGTACAGCACATTTCATTATAGTCAACAGCTTCTAAAGCTGCTTGAAATAGTGGTATTTGTCATTTTCATAGAAACTTGATAATGACATTAATTTATCTTAATGGTCTGCTCTATTGTTATAAATAGTAAAATTAGCTTAAATTGTCTTGCTTTTGCTGGTTTTGGATGGCTCCAAAGGGCCCCACAACAGCAGATGAGTAGATAATTTGGTGTGCTTGACAGATTTCCAATAATTTGTTATGTGGAACATGAGGTAATGCTAGTACCATTAATGTTCATTTTCCTCTAAATTCATTACTGCCCTTTTCCCTTTTATCTTTTTTAATGTCTGGGCCATTTTTCTATATTTCAAGTGGAGCTACAAAGCCTATTCATATTCAGCTATAGTAGCTATTAACATTCTGCACATAGAGAACATCATGTAGAAAAACAACTCTTTATGAAATGATGAGGCTGGTGGCTATTTATGCTGCAAAGTAGGCAAAATGGGTTGTTTGCTGGTATTAGGGATTGGCTGTAATTAAGTCAAATATAATTTTAAAGAAATTTAAATGTTTTCATTTTTATAGCCAAGGTAAAACACAATTCAGGAAAATTCTAAGATGGTGTAAATGCATTAATAGAAACTATTTTCCCTGTTTTCTACCACTCCTGATTAAACTTCACTGAGGATTTTATGCATGGCTAGTTATTTGCACAATATTTTCTACCCAATTTAAACCTAATTAGTCTTGTGAAAGTATTAAAATTAACAGTACTCTTATGTGGGTTTGCTGATATGGTAATGATCTGAACAAACAGGAGAGCTTTCCCTCAGGGAAGAATTATTCTGCCTCTGGTCCTTTTCTTTCTTTTTTACCTTTGTACCTAAACAACATCAGTATTCTCTCCCCCTCCAGGTGCAGCGCCATGGAAGGGGAGGAAGGGCATGAGGTTTTGCTGTCCATATCTCACCAGTGTGTATGTAGTGTATGAAAATCCAAACAGGAGGAGTGAGACTTGAGGCTGGCTGTCGTGGGGTGCTATGGAGGGATGCCTGGCACCATGGCCATGTCCCCATCATGTGGCAGAGGACCAGAGGGAAGCCAGGAGGGAAGAGAGTCTTTACTCTGAGGGAAAATGATAAATGATGCTCTGGGGCTGCCTCGCTGCTGAATGGTGGTGATGATGATCCCCTGTCCAGCCAGGTGGGATCAGGATGACCCTTTCTGTAGATCTTGACAGGCTTCCACAAAACATATTGTTTTGATGAAATTTCAAACACAAAGGGCTCCTGAGTGATGAAATTATTTTTTAAAATCTCAGTTGCCTTTCAGAAAAAGCTTAGTTGATAACATCCTTAATTTCTATATCATTTTTACATTACCATTAGACTTCACAGAGAGTTTGAGGTGTGAAGAGACCTCCAGAGGTAATTTAATCCAGCACCCTGTGCAAGCAGGGCCACCTCAAGGCCATTGTCTAGAACCATATCCAGCCAGCTTTTGAATATCTTCAAGGTGGGAGTTGATATTTCTTCAGTTTAGGTGTATCAGGCAACACGTGGCTCTGAGAAACCATGAGTTACCGTAATAGTCAAACCAATGCATCATTTTAAACTTATGTTTGAAATAAGCCACCACTGAGGCTGGATGGAAATGTCTACCCCGTAAGTCTACATTGCAGCACTGCTGCTTGGTTGTGACAGTGTGATGACAGGACCCCCTCAGGCAGGTTTAAGGCTCAGGTAACCACACCATCAGTCAGAGGGCATGAAAGCCTCCAGGCTTTGGCCTGGAGCTCCAACTGAGCTCCAGCCAAGCTCTTGCTTAGGCAAACACCTAAGTATGTGGAGGGATCACCTTCCCAGCCTCCCTGCTGCTCATGGAGGCAGGCTTAGAAGGGATGATCAGTCCCTGGATGGGTGAAGCTGGTCAAGATGGGCCCTCCCCACAACTCCAACAAGCTGACTGTGCATTTTCCCTCCATGAAACTGGGAATCCCAAAGTTGTGTGCCCACCCTAATGCCAGCTGGCACCACTGCTTGGCTCCCTGCAGCTGACAGCAGCAGCCAGAAAGGGTACAGGCATTTGTGGGGAGTGGCTCATTCAGGACATACCTGATGTTAACTTCAAAGAGGTTGTGTCTCGATGACAGCACCCAAACCACACACTCTGATTTGGGTTTTGTTTGAGATGAATGATTGCCAGCCCAGAAACACCATACAGGAGGTGGCTTAAGGTGGTGACTCTCCCAGCATGGACCTCTCTGAGTACCCTATTCCTTGGGACTCCCGTGGGCAACCCATTTTTATTTTACCACGTGTGTTTAGCATTGTCCATGTTGCTTGCATCCCATGAGAGGAAATTAAATGTTCTTTGTTGCCTAAACATTCTTGACTGCTCTCAAAGCAGCCTCTCTCTCCGGGTGACTTTACATCTGACTTACCTGGAAAACTCCTCTCCTGCTTATGGTAGGATTTGTCTCACTGGCTCTTAGACACTGTCATGTCAAAGTTGGTACATCAGCTGCTCATCCCCCCTCCCTTTCATGACAGGAAAACAAAAGCTATGCCCACAGTATGAGTCATCTGATTTATTTTAGACAACTACATTAGGATGAGATGAACAGTGCCAATTTCTCTCCATTAAGGAGAAAGGAAGTCCAAGCTTCCTGATACAAACATTAGGTATCAACAAGATAGATATCTGTGCCTGGCAGAGCATCTCTATCCTCCTGCCTCACTTCCAGACTGTTGGTGGGAGAGGCGCCTGTCTGGTGAAATTGTTCTCCATCAGGAAGGTCCTGGGTAGCCCAAAGATTGCCCAGCTACAGCTGTGTTTTATGTCAAGGTATGAAACTGCAATGTAACTATGCAATGACGAGTCTTTCCAGACTTCCCAAGATTGTTTCCTTCCAAGTTTGGGCTGAAGCTTACCTGCCATCTCCGTAGAGGTCTAGTTTGCTCTTCTTGTTTCGTATCTATGAGTTTTAAATTTATTGGGGTTTTTTAAAGGTGTAGTTGTCTTGTTTTTAGGTTTTGGGGATGTTGCTGTGCATGCTGAATTTTAAGAAAATCTTTTTTTGTCTGTCACTGCTTCTATACTGACAATTGTATTGACTTGGCTGAGCATTTTTAATTAAAATATCTGATACTCTAGTCTTCTAAAGACTCACCAAATGACAGTCAGACACACCTGGCTGAAGCTGGAATCGGCACATATTATCTGTTGCTTGCAAGTGCCTGTCACAACATGCCAGGTTTCCTCCTTGCTCCCTACTTAGCTTTTATCTGTTTGACAAAGAAAAGCCACGCTGAACAAAGGGTAAATTTGCATCACAAAGATGCATCTCTGTGCTCAGCCTTTCACCCTCAAGGTAAAGTTGTTTTCTGTTTCAGCATTGCAACTCTTATGATTGGTAAACAAACACTGTCAAGCCCAGGTGAGCATCTTACTCTTCACTGTGAATGGGAGACAGTGGGAGAACAACAGTGTCTGAAGGGTACCACCGACAGGACATCTACCCCAAACGAAGGAAGGTGTCCATCTGGCTGTTCATGTGTAAAATAACAACCGGGGGATGAACTGCAAGGCTCAAATCTTACTCACTCTGGTTGACTTTACTGGGAGTCCCTGAGAGAAGGCTGTGGCTGGTGCCTGGGAAGACCCTACAAGCCTGGGGCAGCCGATGGCCCCTGCAAGGCCACCAGCATTGGGCAGCATCATGATGGTGAGGCTGGTTGTCAGAGTGACACTGAGCAGGGCACTGGCAGCATTGGCACTAAAACCTCTTCTTTCAGGACTTTAGCACATGTATATAAAGGTTAATTGGCTTTGGAGCTCTGCACAGAGGAGTTTGTTTAGGCAAACAGTCTTTCACTGTGTAATTATACCTCAAACAGGCATTTGAATGCTCTAGCCATGAACACCAGCAATAGCTAAGGAGCTATAGTTTGTTGTGCTAGCAGAACATGAATTAAGGCATAGACATTACAGACATCTCTTGATAATCCATGTGCAGCACAGCTGTGTGGCCCATGAAACCATAAAACACACACATACACAAAGAACTGGATGTAGCTGATCTCTTTGCTATTAGAATTAACCAATCATAGTGATAAAGGATTTTCTAAAAGCAGACAAACACATCAGACTTCACTAGACTGGGGTAGGTTTTCCTTTGCCTCATGGAAGACAGGATTGCCGCAGCAGCCAGCTGCCAAAAGGTGTTTCTGCAGTGCTTCTCCACTGACTCCACTCCTGATGAAAAATCCTTCCCCCTGTCTCCCATGTCAATAAAAATAATTAGACACAGGCATAAAATCAACTAAGTGTATACAGAAGTGTTGCTGCTGGATGCCTTCAATGCCTGCCGTGGGACTGAAGCACCTGCCCTGCCTGTACTTGCATCAGCAGTTGTGGTCCAGGGTGGGGAGGTCAGACCTTCCTGGGTCTTGGTCTTTTGGGAAAGGTAGACTATACAAATAGTGAGGGGAAGGTGAATCAGGAGAGAAGGAAGAATAAGGAAACTGAGTGTGGGTGGTATTTTTAACCTAGCTAAGGCTGATTTACAGCTGTGTAAGGAAGCAGAGCTTCCTTGAGGAGCTGCAGGTCCAGAAGGAGAACAAACAAGTAAAATTCAGTCTTGCCAACTGGGCCACCCAAAAGCTGCTAACTTTTAGGTAATTACATATAATTTGTTACCTATAACATATAGGTAGTTTTAGTTATATGGGTAATTATAATATATGGGTAATACATAAGATATATGTCATAAAGATATGTATCCGTAAGACATGCTAGAAAACTACCTACAGTTTCATGTCCTCAGGTTTTGATTATGCACTCTCATTCCTGACCACACCAACCTGGCTGGGAAGCAGGATGCTGCCAAAACCTGTCCTTGTGCAAGCACTGCTGTTACAACTGGCTCTTGGGCCCGGGCCGGGAGTTTTGGGTTGTTGCTGGAAATTGGTGTCTCTCTTCCTCCCAGAGGATACCTCAGCAGGCAGCTGCAGTACAGGTTTGTGTACATGGCCACTGACTGAGGGAGTATTTTCCTGTGATTGTGTGAGTCCCAGGAGTCTCAGCTGATGAGACTGTGATTGATGTCTGTGGATTTATCTGTGATTGATGTCTCCCTGGATTTCTGGCAGACACTTCTGAGGAGGGAGAAAAAAAAAAAGCCCAAGTGTTTGAGTCAAGAAGCTCCTTGCAAAATACAGTTTCTTTAGATTGCATTTCAGGTTGCTCTGGACAGCTGAGAGATATGCCCTGAAAATGCAACCATTTTTTCTGTCAGGGAAGGTAATAAAACTCGCAGAGATGATGCTATAATCCAGGGGAAAGGCAGTAAAACTGGCAATGCTGACAGATGAGAAGCCCCCGGCAACACCCGGTGTGTGGGAGTGAGGACCAGCCCCACCCCTTGTGGGAACAGCCCTAGGGAAGGAATTCCTGGGCAGGAGGTGGGAGTGCTCAAGGCTCCTGTTGCCTTGCTAAAGGAACCGGGATCAGGGTGTCAGTGGCAGAGAGCTGCTTGTGGCACTCATTGCCCGTTCTGCTGCAGTGTCATAGTGCAAAGGTGTTCAGTGGGGATGGGAGACAGAAATGGGGACAATGAAAAGGAGTCTGCAGAGGAGTAAGAGACAGGGTCACAGGTTTCAAAAACCAGTGACCAGTGCTGGAAAGCAGTGGCTGCAGTATGAGGTAATGGTGATCTCCACTTTGGCATCCAGCCCTGCAGTGGACAGTGACTTGCTGACTGGGGGCCAAAGGTGTTGAAATGCTTCTTGGGTGAACTGTGGCATTGAAGACGTGGGCAGGGCTGGTGGCCTGTGGGTTATGATAGAGGCAAGAGATAGGGCAGTGTTATAGTACAACTACTCTACAGGAAATATGGTTGGAACCTGCTCTGGACCTCCGGTATCCTCAGTGTAGAGGAGCAGTGGGACTGGCTACACTGTGAGAGGTGCAGTGTTGGATCCTAGTCCATCCTCTTCCCCAGTTCATATGAAAAAGGCATCTGGGAAAGAGACACCACTTGTTTTTCCACTCACCTGGAAAGTGATGCACTAGATGCACCTCTACTCTGCAGGCAAGGAGCTATGAAAGGAAGCTGATGCAGCAAAAGATGTGAGAGCTATTTTGCCTCTGCCTATGGGGCAGGTTGGGGCGGTCCCATGGTGTAAAGGAGAGCACTCTGGACTCTGAATCCCAAGGTCCTGAGTTCCAGTCTCAGTGGGACCGTCCCCCGGCAGTTCAATGCCTCCCTGCCATCCCATCCCGTCACATCTCGGATGCTCAGCAGGGTCAGCCCCGGTTAGTACCGGGTGCTGGGACAGTCCCGAGGACTTCCCTGTCACTGTCCAAGCTCGCTCGGCCGTGGCAGATGGACCTCAGGACTTAAAGGGTGGGGCCAGTTCTGTGCACGCTGTGCCTCACCTGAAACATGCACTGCGCAGGCTGGAAGGGCACACCCACGTGGGGAGAGCCCTGCCCAAATCTGCGTTCGTGAAGTCTGGCCATACATATACAGGTTAACTGGGATGTAGGAGCAGGGCTGGGTCCTCTCTCCCTTCAATCTATTGCAGCACACCAGCAGCACTCCAAAATTTGCATCAGAGCTTGAGTTTAACTGAGCCAAGTTGGAGTAACTGAAATTTGACAAGTTTCAGAATATTTGATGTTCTGCCATGCATAAAATCACACAAATGTATTTTTCAAGGTTTATGGTAAAACCCCCTCATACTGCTCAGGCCAGGCTGGAGCTCCTTTCTGCATCATTAATTCCTTGACTTGTTTTTCTTTCTCCAAAGTTCTCTGCAGGTCATTCCTTGCCAGTGCATCAAGGGATGGAAGAACACATTGAAATAATTATTGATAAACAGTTACATCTCAAAGCTACACAGAGCCATTACTTCACAAAGATGTGAACACAAAATGATTTTTTGCATTGTGGGAATTGTTTTCCTATTTGAAACACAGAATCTCTCTCAAATAGCTTTAAATCCCATATTGTAGTGAAGCATCCAGTTTGTTCCATTAACTACTCAGAGAGTCAACTGGAGAACCACTGTTATTAATTTGAATGGAAAGCTAAAATGCAGTTCATTTTCTGTAATTGCAGGCCCATCACCTAAAGACCCAGGAAAAGCTTTTAATCCAAGGCATTTCTAGAAGGGTAATATTACATTGCATATCTTCATAAGGTGCATAATCACAAAAAAACACAAAGGGCAAACTTCCCAGGCTGTTAGAGTGAGATCCCCTCCCACTAACCAGGGGCCACTAGTGTGTGGGGTGCTGGGGTGGGCACCAGAGGTGGGAGAGCTTTTCAGGACCCAGCTGTGATGCTCCCCTGCAGTGGGGAGCAGAAAAGCCAGCAGCTGTCCCAGTGCCATGCTGGACCTCGAGCTCCATTAGTATCAGCAGTGATGGCAAGCCTAGAATGCCCCTTTATGCCTCCTGATGCACTACCTGTCAGAGGATGATTCAGAGAGACCCTGAGCCTGGAGGAGGCATTAGTGGGCTGGAAGATGGGTTGGAAAAAACAGCACTTAGATTGTTGTAGGGGAGCAGCCAAGCATCACTATAGCAGGATAGTGTACAGGAAACATGCAAAATGGTCAAAAAAAACCATGGAAAGTTTGGGAAAAAATCTGAGGGTGAATGCTATTTAGTTTGAGAAAAACTCTGTGACGTGCAAAATATTCAGATGAATAAAATTTCACCCCAAGGTGAAAACCATACACAAGTTGGCATTATTTTCATTCTGAGGTGAAAACAGAAAAAACTACTGCAGCTGCACAGCTGACTCTGGATCCCTGGATCAGCTCCCCAGAACGGGATGAGTGCTGCAGCAGCATGGTGGCTCCTGGCCTATCCTGACTGCCTGCATGGACATCATCTCATGCCAAGCTGCCAGTCACACTCACACCACAGCCAGAAGGGACTGTGTAGTTTAAATCTGAGGTCTCTGCTACCTTGACTCTACTCAATGAAAACAAACCACAAAGCACCTCCAGCATGTCTGTTGGAAGAGGCAACTCCAGCTGGAGGAAAGAAAAAAGGAAAACCTTCAGTTTTGAATTATTGCTTGGCTGTTCTGCTCAAGGAGGGACAGCCACAATCATCTGCTACGATTCAAGGCTGCAGCAGCCCGGAGGCATCCCAGTAGGACTTGTGGCTGCAGGCAGAGATTCAGGGTGAGACCACTGATTCCAAGCAGTGTCCTTTGTGCTAGCAAACCCGACTCACAGAGGAAACCCAGATCTCTAGAAACACAGAGATGCCAGAAAATAACCCCCTTAAATCTAGCGTTCTTTTGGTTCTTGGCTTCAGTCCTCTCTGGTTTTAAGCACTGACTGCAGCAGTGGTGGGGCAAGAGAGCTGATGCTGTTTCTTTCCAGAGCTGTTTCACCAGTAATGAGGAGCCACTTCTTGCTGTATCCCACAACAAGGGACACTCTTAACTGATTGCAAAAAGAGTTAAGTGTACTTAGCACCTCGGTAGATGAGGGCTAAGGTGGGTAATAGTGATGGCAGAAGTAGCTGCTTGGGAAGCAATTTAATTAATAAAAATGTAAGAAACAAAAAGGTCAAGCCTTGCCTCTGCTGTGCTGTATTTAATCTGCACATGTACATAGGACTTCAGCCTCCTGGGTGTTGTTTTTTTTCAGCTGGCACATTTCCCCAAACACGATAACATTTTTTAACTTTAGTGGATGACATTTTGTAATATGTTTAAGGATCTGTAATATTTTATGCTTACAGCTTTTTGTGATTGTTGTTCCAATATGGCACTGATGCCGGTATTAAAGTTTAATATGATTAGAAAGCTCAATTGTATAACCAAGGGGTTATACTCTTTATCTATTCTAATCTGATTAAAAGGTTTCTCTTCAGTAGCTTTCCACAATCACTTTATAGCAAGACCTGGGAGCAAAGCCACCAGCACTTTGGTTTGTCCCAGACTGAATGAAATACCAAATGTGTTCCTAAATTGCTTACTGCATTCCTTATCATACAAAGCTGTGTCCAAGTGCAAACTTGGCTCATTAGGCTTTTGTGGAGCTGCTCACTGAGAAAGGGCTTATAGAACTGGTCAGATGGCCAGGTTCAGCCTAAGGCTTAAGGTTCAATACCTGCCTGTTTAGGGGCAGAAAAAAGGCATTTGAGGTCTTGCTGCCTGGTGGTTTTGCACCATCATACACTATGGGGGTAAACCAGAGCTGCTGCATGAACCCCCTACACTGCAGAGGTTATTCTGTGTGCTATGGATCCATGGTGTTAGCAGGCCTAGCTGGGAGACCAGAGTTAGAGAGTGCTCCTGCTGTGTTTACATCACCCCTTGCATCTGCATCTTAAAAAGGAGGGGGTGGTTGTTCTGCAGACCACCTTCCTGCAAGACCTCCGAGACTGAGTCACCACTAGGACCACTGATTGCTGCATAGCTGAAGCCAGTACTCGTTGCTGTGGGACGCTGCTGTGGGATGCAAAGTGGCCTCAATGCCATTATTTCTTCTCTCTAAACCTAAGCCAGGGTCTCTACAGCTGCTTGCTGTGGGTAAGGCAGGGTAGGAAAGGCCTGGGAGGGGAATGGAGGCTACCAATACTCTGTAAGGAGAGTGAAGTGGGGCAGCCACTCCTAGATGTGGTATTTGCTCTAAGAGTTGCAAAAGAGGCCCTGGCCTTCCATTTCTTGCCCACTTCCTCCATGTCCTGTGATGAGAGCAGTTGGCTCTCATCCCTCCTTGGCTTTCCCCATTGAGATGGATGTTCTTTCTGTGCTTGCAACCCACAGACTCATTTAGCCAACCTTTACCAGCATAGCTTAACAATAAAAACAACCTCCAAACCCAAACACATTCCTTCTCTTTCTGCAACAGCTTCAGGCACAGTGAATGCCATGGCTGATGCTGGGCAGGCTGCCTTCAATGACTCTTGAGCCAACTTGGTTTTTTCAGTAGTGTGAAGTTTTCTGTGTGACTCTACAGAAGGGAGTTCATCACCATTGTGTCAACTGCAGTGCGTCACTGACAGGGGCGTTGCATCCATACTGCACTGCTAACATTCAGGAGACCTATCCATGTGATATGGCAACAAACAGAAGGACATCAATATTTAGTTAAGATTAAGCTTTCTTACTCATATAACATTATTTGAATTGTCCCAGAAGTATGAAGTCTAAAGCCTCCTCTGTCCTCTGGGCAACAAGTAATCTCAGAATTGTTCTTCACTAGCTGGACAGATTTGTGTCAGGTGTGACAAGGTCACTGCAAATCACTTTCTGTCTCTTCTTTTCCTGTGTCAGCAGAGAACCACTTTTTAGGGAAGTAGGCTCGCCTAAAAGTTGGCTGGGACAACTGTGATGAGGATGATCACTGACCTCCCTTGGTGTTATATCTTCTTGGGCAAAAATGTGGCCTTAACTGCATGGTTGCCATCAGTGCTGCCCTGCCTGGAACATATGTATTTTTAACTCACCAGGATCTCCTACTTTCTTTTGTTAATAACTTTTTATGAGCTATTAAAATTGCCACAGAAGTAAATGGTCAAGTTTCTTAACTAAAAGTAACTTGCCTTGCTTCTCTCACATTATCTGAGAACCAGGCTTAGATTTTGTTTATACTCACCCCAAAACTATTAAGGAATTTGCAACTACATAAATTCTTAATTCTTCTGTGACATTGATTTTTTCCCCACCTCAGTTGTCCCTGACTCCAAGCAGACAGTTTAGAGTGGCAAACAAAGTATCTTCAGATTTCACTTTATTGGCATGCTGTGATGCAGAATAAGGTGTTCCTCCTATGAAGATCCAGCACACAGATGACCACCTTACAAAAAGCTCTGTGCACCTCCAGGTACAACAATGAACTCATTCATCTGTCTGTAAACCAAAACTCTGACGGTCTGGCTCTTACCTTACAAGAAGTAGAAGACCTCATAACCTACTGGCAGACATGGCTGGTTTCTTCCACATTTCTGTACACAGGCATGGTTTTATTTTAAAGCAATTCAACCACTCATAACCCAGTAACTACTGCAAGGAGTAAGAATGCAGACTCTGGGCAACTTTACTGCAAATCACTAAGAAATTACTTTCAGACTCATTTTAGCATTGCAGACACACTTGCCTGCAGTAGATGGAGATGGGAACTGATAACCAGGAGTCTCAAGTTTCAGCTGTAAAACTGATGTTTCCAGCAAGACTGTCTCCCTGCATCAAACCTCTGCTGTGAAAACATCCCCCAGCTGATCAGTACCAGCTGGCATTGAGGGCAAAAGAGGAAATGCTACTTGTGGCAAAGTAGCCCAAGACACCGATCTTACCTCCACTTTAGAAACACTTACCACCATGATTGCTGGTGAAACAGCTGGTGTATTACTCTGGCACGATGAGCATGCCCTCAGACCCTTTTTGTACATTCACTAACTGTGATCTATGATAAACCACAGCAGAAAAAAAATCTTTAAACTGAGTATGCAATGAGCTATCCATGTGTATTGCAAAGAGTGAGACCATACTTGGAGTTATTACAATGTGTAGAATGAACTTTTATTTTCATTCATCCTTCATTAATACCATACAATTAGACAGCAATATCTGGAAAAAAAATAAACTTGAAATAATTTAAAACAGAAGGCACAGAAAACCAAACCCAACTATGCAGCTACAAGAGAAAGGGGAAAAATGTTTCAGGAAGCAAATTTATTCAAAAAAGTTTTATCGCTAAATATTCTGATCAAAAGCTACAGCACACAGAAACAAAACTGCACAGCATAAGCTAACCCATGCTTTTGTTACATATAACAGAAAAAAAGACAAAATTCTAAAAATATTTTTGCAGGATTTTGAATGAAAAGTGTAAATTTTAAAATAAAAAATAATAAATCTAGTACATATATCAAAAACTTTCCTAAAGTCTACACTAAGATGTACTTTACAAAAAAGTCTGCATTAAGGGCAAAGCATACAGCTAAACACCATCTGGGGATGGGAGAAAACTTGTTCTCAAATCAGTCAGAGTATCAAATAAATTTGGTGTTTGTTTCAGAAACATGGATTCTCACTACAGTAATACGCTGGAGAGGACATTATTTTGTATTTTAATATTATGAAATTAAACCAATAGTATACATTACAGAGAGGAATAAACCCACTTCATTTATATGAGATTTTTACCTTTTTTTTTTAAAAAGAGTAACTTTATTTCATTTGAAAACAAAGCTACTGGAATTAATGACATGCGATAATATGCCCCAATATTATACCAGCTAAGTCTGAAAATAAAGTTCATGCTTCACAATTGAAATATGCTGTGACTCTCAAATACATTCTCTGGTAATGAATAATACAATACAGAGGTCATTCAGAAAATCAGTTCCAGCTGGGAACCTGGTTTATAAATGAAGCTCTTTTTCAAATATTGAGAACACTGACAACACACAGGGTTAGCTCCAGGTCAGCACACTTTTTTTTCTGTGCTCCACCCATCTTTTCTTACACAAATGTGTGCTTAGCCTGCATATATAATGGAAAGGCAAAGTCTAGAAGTTGCAGGTTGGTTTGTAAAAATACCAAATACAATCCAAGACAAATAGTATTACTGACAACTTAATAGCAGGTGCTCTCTAAAGGAAAAAAAAATAAAATCCTGAAATGCAAAAAAGATTCTTTCAGCATTTGATATCAAGGCATTTGCACATTTGTCAAGAGGTGACAGAGTTAAGAGTGAACTTTGCAGCTTACTTTTCAGTTGGACGTGAAATCAAAGAGCCTTCCTTCTAGCCTGCCCACCTGTAAACCATAACATATGGTTTCTTAATAGTTTGCTTTTTTCCCTGGAAATAATTCTCTCATTTAGAAAGTACAAGTCAAAGTATTGTTTCCACACTTGAATAAAGACAGCTGACAACTACAATAAAAACGGTAAAAATGATCTTCATAAAAATGTTCATCAAAATTCTCTGACATAGCAAAACATTCATTTGTAAAGTAAAGTCTAACACTGCAAGCCATTTACTCAAAGGCGACCTTGGGCACATGTATTCTTGCCAGCATTGCAACAGTAATTACTTCCGTATTTCTTGTCATTATAGGTTACAAACTCTGTAATATATTAAAGTTTCCTAACAAAGAGTCCAATTATTGCACTTTATAAAAATTCCAGTAATATCAGGCTTTTGTCCTACTTTTCTATGAATACTGATGCCCTGCAAGAAAAATTTGGGGGACCAAGTAATTTCTGATGAGTAATATGGAATATTTGAATCAGTTTGAAATATGGAATCAAAAATGGAAAGGCTTACAAAATGAAGAGATGTACCTTTGGAAACAGGTTTTGATTCATAGCAGCAGATAAATGTGTCATTTCAGTACTGACACATGTTCACTTTGCAGGGAAGAGTGGGCACATGAATATTACGTTTATATATCACATATAGCTTGAGGACCACGGAGAGAACCCCAAAGGACTGCTAAGTTCTTCTGCTGACTCTACAAGCCTGATGGGAAAAGCTCAATGACAACCCTACTGGAGTGGGAGTTTCTCTGTGAGCTCGTGTACATTTGCATTTGTGTCAGCAATAGACATAGCAAACAGAAATAGCTATTTCAGGATGGAAAAATACATAGCGGAAGTCTGTGAGGCCCATAAAAAAGGAAAATACAGCAGTTTTGGCCCTGCTTATAACCAGCTGTATCAATAGAGGAAAAAAGATAGAGGAGATTTTTGTGCCAGCTATCTAGAAAAAGATGCTGCTTGAACTGAAGTGATTCACACATCTATATGAGGCTTCCAGGCCAGCATATCACAGTTAAAGTCACTTTGTTCCTCTGCTCCTTCAGCATGGGAACGAGTGCAGAATGGCTCATTCCAACCGTGGACAGTCCATTGACAGCAACAATCATGTCACCACACCTAAAAAACACAAGAAGAAAAAAAACCACATTAAGAATCCTGCTCTGCAGTAATTAGCACACACCAACAAACAGCACTTCATTGCTGGGGTGATAAGTTTGCATCAGGCTGAAAGGGTGGCTAAAACTGAAACCCCTTGGGTTTTTTAAGTCTGTCCTACTACTGAAAGATATCCCTGCTCATTGCAGGAGTGTTGGACTAAATGACCTTTAAAAGGTCCCTTCCAGCTCTGAAACTATTCTAGGATTCTATGAAACTCATCTGGAAAATTCTCAAACCAGTATATTTCAATTCTAATACAAAGACAGTTCTGCATTAAGAACTGACCTAGAGGGAAATGTGAAAAGAGCAGGTTGGAAAGACTTAATGAAGTCAAGAGAAGATAATGAGGTAGCAGGTGCATGACAGAAGCATTTCTGTTTGTTTGTGTGGATTATAACACATTTACACCAAACATGCCTTTACCCGTAGGAGGTGTAAGTAAAGATACTTGTGGTTACCAACCAACCACATTCCAACTGAGAATCTTGTTTTCAGTGGCTTATGATTTTGTCAAATATAACCGTTTGGCTTGAAGTCTCCCTCAGCAGATGGTTCAACTGAGAAGTTGCAGCATCTCTGCATTTTGAAGTGGGGAAGAGAAATTCTGGAGGGTGCTGTTTGCTGGCCTGAGAAAATTGACCTCGAAGGGTAAAGTTTGGGGGTTTTTTTAAGAAGCTCAAGATAAACATCTAAACATCAAAAAAGCATCTAACTTCTTCCTATGCTGAGCATATTCCATCTCCAGACATCTCTTCTTTGTGACTGGAGTGTGTGTTGTCACACACTCCACACTTTGTGGAGTGGAGTGTGACTTGGGAGATCAAACAGGACTTTTCCTGAAACTCATCTTCCCAACTACTTGAGGCACCAAAATGGATGGTAAAGAGATGCTCTCCTGAGCTCTTCTCCTAGTGCCCTCCATGAGGAAGAGGACCAGTCAAATGTGCTTTCAGAAGTCCTTCTCTGTCTGAACCAAAGAACCCCATTGCCCAAGCCACAATGCTACAGTTCACTGAGTGGCATCTCATTCATCCAGCCTTTCTCCTGAAGTCATTTCACCTTCCATAAAATTACACCAGATAGATCATATAAACAGAAAACTGTCTAAACTATTCAACTGTGAAGTTATTTACTCCTTTCCTTTATAGCCTAACAAAATAGTTAAATAATTTAAATAAAACAGAACAACTTTAAGGAGACTTGGTCACAGTAACTCAAGGTGCAGATTCTACAGAGCTCTCCCTTGTTATGGCCCATTTTTAAGTCTATACTCTCAGTGAGACAGTACATTTAACAGAGGCTACTATATCACAGTATAACACAAGAGCATCTTCTTCATTCTTTACAAGGGGCTAAATGTGGCCTCAATGACTCTTCCCCTCTTTGTAGGAATGATGCTTGAGTTTCCATTTGTGTGAATACTTCCAGTTATAAAGTACCCAATCTGAAATTATGTACTTTGAGTTGAACTGAGATCTTTATTTTAATCCAAACAGTTCCACAGACAGAAAAAAAATAGTAATTTTGTGTTCAGCCAAGCTTTTTTTTCATTTATTTATTTAGTCATTGAACTGAAAAATCAATTACTGTCACAGCTCTAGGCATAAGTACATTTTTTTCTTTGTAAGAAAATCTACATGTAAAAATCATGCCATGAAACTTCAAGTTGCATATTGTTGACTGTCACCTTCAAAAAATCAAGTTCATGAACAAGAGAAACTTTAATAGACATTTTAAGTCCTAGTTCTGAACTAATCCTAATTAGGCTAAGATATGTATCTGGATACCAGACCTGGGGGCAGCATCCAAACTGTTATGGGTTTAACTAGGCCTAAATTTAAGCTTTAGTTCTCAGAGTAGGCCTCGGATTATCAGCTGACTCGAGCTGGGTCAGGCCAGCTGAGAGCTCTGACTTCTACTGGTCCATGGTATTCCATACTATATTCTGACATCACTTCAAGTATAAATACAGAAGAGTAGGAGGAGTTCTCTCAGTTCCCATCATAGCTGAGATAGAGACAGGACACACTGCTGTTGTCCTGCTGTGCTGGGCCTTGTTGCTGCCCCACCACTACGTCTCATTTTGTTTTAGTTCGGGGAAGTAAACGTTTTATTGTTATTCTCTCTTTCTTTTCTTTGCTGGATGTCTTTTGGGGTGCTTTATGGATCTGGAGTGATGGGATCTGTTTTCGGTGGGAGACAGAGGATTGTTATTATACCTAACTTGTGTAGGTGTGTGTTGTATTTTAGTCTACTTTTCATTTTCCTTTTTTTGTGTAAATATATAACTAGTTAAGTTCAAGTTTAAGTGTTCAGGTTTTTTTCTCCCATTTCTTGGTGAGGTGGAGAGTGAGCTTTGTCCTTTGGTTTATACTTGGCATTTTGCCAAAGTATTCAAACCAAAACACAAACATAATGTGTACAATAATATAATCTTTAAGGTCAGAAGGGATCTGAGGAAGTCTACAGGCCACCTTCTACTGCAGGCAAGGACAGGACCTCACCAGGACTCTCATGGCTTTAGCCATTTAGGTTTCAGAAACCTCTAAGGGCAGAGACCATGCAACTTATGCCACTGCCTGACTAACCCAATGGGGAAGTAGTTTCTCCTTATAACCAGTCACGAGTTCTTTAGGTCAATTTGTACACATTGTTTCTCATCCTGTTATCCTCTATCACTGACAACCCTGGGCTCTGTCTTCTTGATAATCTTCTTGTGAGCACTGGAAGGGGCTGTTGGCTGCCCCTGATGTACTCTCCTTGAAGGGCTCCAGCTCCCACCACCTGCCAAACCTAACCCTAGCCCCAAACCTAAACCTAGCCCCAAACCTAACCCTCTGCTGAACTTGCTTAATTTATCAGTGACTTTCCTGCCAACTGATGACTCTCAGGGCACTGCCATGGGGACTTGATTCCTTAGCAACCTTTTCAGAGATTATTTTCATGTACTTTCTTGTCCTTCCATTAAACCAGCATCACTCATCTTCAGTATCAGCAATGGCTTTAGAAGGTTATGTGAAAGGATAAAGCAGTTTTCCCCACTTTACAGAAGTAAGTTCCAATTTCTAGCTGTTCTCCAGGAAGACAAAAGCTAGCTAGTTCTGCACATATATGTTCGATAATGCCTTTTGGCCTAAACAAGAGTTCTAAAGGGAGATGGAGACAGTCAGTGCCATCAGCACTGCAGCTAGGCAGGAGAACAGGAGATGGCAGAGGTGCCAGCACAACCATCCCCTCTGACAGATACCCCTTCCCCAGCAGAAACACCCCGTTACTTCCCTGCATCACACTCTAATAGCGAGGCAAAGCACTCCCGAGCTGCATGATTGCCCAGTGTAAGGGCCTATGGTGTACTTCCTTAAGCAATTAGTTGCACCAGCACGCAGCTACTAGAGTGGTTTATTGTTGCTGCTGTCATTAATATTAGTATTTTTACCACTATTATTTTAGCTTACTTTAATCTTCCATCAAAGTATGCAGGAGTTCCAAGAACAATGGTTTTAATGAAGAAAGGCTGGTTTGTGTGGTTCTCCTCATAGCCACCGACGATGCTGAATCCCCAGCTCCCTAAATTGCTCCGTCGCAGTACTACGTCATGGCAGCTATGTAGGCAGCTGTGGAATGGAAGCACAGGATAGCAAGAGAAAAAGCAGTGTACAATTTCTCAGTAGGCACAACATCTGCTGCCTTGTCATTACCACTGTGCTAAGTGTGGAAGAGAAGGGGAGGGATGGTGATTGGACTTCTGTTTACAGAGTAATTTTGCAACATTCAAACCAATTACCAAAAAATCCTATGATCCTGAGACAGAAAAGTATTTTAAAAGAAATAACACAGTGCTAGAACAGTTACTTAAACACAGTTAACTCTGTAAACTGACAGCAATAGAACAGCATTTTAGGGCTTTCACAGGTGGCAACAACATGGGTGGAAAATTGATACCTTTTGCAAGTTAAAAATGTAGTGTTTTTTTCTCCACCCCCAGTCAATTTAGTTTTTTTCCTACTTTAAGTAAAAATTAAAATTCCATACACAATCTTTGTTACCTCTGAACTGATGCATGACCAGTAATGAAAATATAAATGACTAAGCATTTTATTACACAGAAGGTAAATAATTCAGATCACGCTTAACTAACTGTACTGCTATGTTATCTGCCATAGTGAAAATTAATTCTTGCCAACGAAGTTGCCAATAACTGTAATTAAAAAAGACCTCAAACCCCCTCCAAAACATAGAAATTAACTTTCAAGCAAAAAGAGATCAAGTTCTTTACTGATGTCCAACACCCTTTTTAAGAACAGCAGCACAATGCATAGCATAACTTTAGGAGCCATACATGGACATCTGTGATACAGAAGAAATAAAGTACTGCTGAAGCATAGAAAGGACTAGATTTACCAAAGCTGAGAGCCATTTATTTGGATTAGGCAACTCATTTATACTTGAATAGGAGAGAAATTAACTGACAGTTAAACCAAGAAAAAGTGAAATGTCTGGAGGGCCATGCATAGTTAATTCTCTTATCTTTGGCTGCACTCTGCTACCAATCTGTCTGGTTCTTGTTGTAGTTTTATACTTAAAGTACAGACTTGGTAACTCTATCAGACAGAAAGGAATTAACCTGCATTCCCTGACTGAAGTTAACAACACTATTTGCTCTGGCAGAAGCTCCTTGATTGTAATCAATGCTAGAATGAACTTATAGTGGCAGCCACATGAGAGTGAGAAACACAAGAGGAGGGAGCTTGCTGCAAACCTTGAAGAGTTTCTGTGTTTGGCAGAGATGCTAGTGGATTCTTAAAAAAAAAGATGGGGATTTGTGACTGTGGGCTCTCACCTGTGAGCCCACAGTTACATGGCCACAGTCTTGACAAGAGACGTGGCAAGAGTATTAGAATGGCCGAAGTCTGATCCAGTATTGTAAAGTTAGGTATTTGGCCTCATAAATTTAGGTAGCAAATTAGGAAGGAGATACATGGGTGTATACTCTGCAGTTTTATTAATGACTGTTCTGGTTTCAGATATTCTACAGAAAATTATGATATGATTAAACAATACAAAAGATGAATTGTGTCCAATGAGAAGATTCCACATAAGTATTCCTATGGTTTGTGAAGGGATAAACCCAGTCTATTCATCTTTGACTTTCCCAAGGAAACATTGTTCCAGTCTGCTCCATAAGCACATTGCCAACCGGATATAGCTGAGATAGTCAGGCAGGCAGAAATAAGGGAGATATGTTGCAACTAATAAAGTCTCTGCTTCTTTATCTCTCTCAGCTTAAAACAGCTGATAACTCTATAAATTCCATACCTTGGAAGTCCCAGCCACATGACCCACGATGGTGACCAACTGGCATCGTATTCATTTTCACTGATGGTACTCAATTGTTCTTCATTAGCCTGGGGCTGTTCTTCTACAATTTGGACTTCCAGAGCTTTCAGGGCAACTACAGAAGAGGCAGCACTAGCTTTCAGCATGGCCACTGCCTCACTGTGACTCAGGTTAGTCAAATCAATGCCGTTGATGTTCAGCAGCACATCCCCTGTTCAAAGGCACAAGTGAGAGCACATCAGTCTGACATTCCTTCCTAGTGACAGCACCTCCCATGCCAGGGTCTCATTTCATACTGTATTTTTTGGACCTGAGACAGTGAACTAACAGACTAGAAATGTAAATAGCTCTGAAGCCTTATATTGTCAGTTTTAAACATTCACGTATTGAACTATTAAGCTCGATCAGTATAATTTATTTCCACATAACACACCAAATACTATGGCTTTTATGGTATATTGCCCTGAAGACTTGAAACAGAAATTACCAAAGCATCTCATCAGCTTGGCTGCAACTGCTACTGCAGATGCCATGACAAAATAATTGTTTCCAGCGGTGGATCTTAGGTTCACCTTAACCTTAAATGGAAGGAACAATACAGGCACTTCAAAGTATCCAATTTTTGTAGATAAGCAGTGTTCCACAGAGTGTTTTAAGTCACCAGTTTTTGCTTGTTACTTGGGAGAAAAAAAATAACCTTCAAACTCTTCTGGAAAGTTTGGTATAAACCCCAGTTAATGCAAAGGAAGAAACTGAGCATTTCTATGAAGATAATCTGGAAAGAGTCAAAGCCACTAAAAAACTGCCACAATTTTATTTCAGAATATTTTTAAAAAGCTTAAGGATGAAAACAAGAATGTTACTAAATATCCAAGCAGTGACAGTCTCCTTTTTCACACAACGTCTTACCAAATGAAAGCCAGAAAAAACAAAGCAAAAGTGCAAACACCTGGGTCATATTTGGAAGGAGATTCAGTTAACAGGTTTTTCCTCCCAGTAGCTGCTGTGGCTACTTCAATGTTACACAATGAGAGAACAATAGTGGTTCTTCTATCAAATGTGTTTTTCATAGTAGTACAGAAAAAGAAAGCGTACCTGCTGGTGTGTGGGTGTAAATCTCCCTCTCTCAGAAGCATATAAGGATGCTCCCACACTGTTCTTTTTAAATGTACAATCTGTGAAGTTTTTTTCCTAAATTTCTTTCCTAAAACATTCTGTAATTCTGTGAACTGTGAATCGCAGAGATATTATAGGCAACCTTTGTTTCATATATGACATAATACATTTTAATCATCAAATGCTTTGCTGTCAATCATGCAGCACTGCCTTCACCTATGCTGAGTCTAACTTCCACCTCCTTGTTCCCTTCTGCAAAGTCAAGGAACAAGATCAGGTGCTGCAGCACCCCTAAGAGCTGGCAGATCCAAGCTGTCCCACAGAACGAAAAAGCATTTGGGAACCAGGATCAACACTGATGTGGCTTCTGGGGTAAACTTAGCATGGGTAAGCTGTGGGCTGTCATCAGAGCACCTCTGCTGTTCAGATATTACACTGGGGAGCAGAGATTTCTTGGACAGAGATGTGGTCCAGCCACTAAATTAAACACAAAACCAGGATGTGTGTGCACTACAGAGCAAAGTGTTGCACCAGACCCTCAACTCAGAGGATCACCGCCAGCTTGAAAGAATTTAACCAGGCATTTCCTAGTCTTTTAGCCACTTCCCCTGTTATCATGCTGTAAACATCCCCTTCCTAGTAAAGGTGGAAATGCTATACTAAATACTGTATTTCCAGTATTGAATCATGAAGAAAAACATCCATAAGCATTTCCCTACATCTGTGGAAAGACTTTTTGACACAACCTGCCTCCAGAGAATCTAGTCATCAAAAAGCAAGGAGAGGTCACCCAAGCTACCAGGGAAGCCAAACCCCACCTCGTTTAATCCTGCCATCTCTTGCCAAACACCCATGAGGCTGTACACTTGTCACAAAGATGGGCAGTTCGCCACTTTTGCTGCCTCTGCCTCCTGCCACTGTCATTCCCAGAGATTCATGTGGCTCTTTTTTCACAGTAATGTGCTTTTCTTGGCATGTAACACACTGGGAGAGATCCTGTTTGACAAAGATAAATAACACTGTTAAAACTAAGGAAAAAACACAACGTACCAAAACCGAGGCCCCAGAACAAAACACAACTAAATACACCCCAAAGCTACACCTTGGCACATTAACAGAACAGTTTAAAAGGACTAAGTAGCAGAAATCAGCTTTGGCTGGATTTACTCCAGCTCAGACCACTCCTCCCACCCCACTCCCCAAAATTACACCAAACCAAAACAAAAAAATAAAACCCCCTAAACCCCCCATGCAAGTAGATACTTAAATATAGACAGAAAGTTTATAAAGGTTCATCTTGAACATTTCAGTCTGGTTTTTCTTAACATCATACACTGGAACAGGCTACATTTTAGGACTGCACTACAAATCTGTATCATCAAAAGACTGAAGACAAACCAGAAACTAATCTTTTGATGTCCTGGTGAACATCAGCATTACTTCATTTGCCAGTAGAACATGTCTCAGAACTACAAAGAAGCTCCTAAGAAATCAAAACACATGTGTTTTCATGATGACAATAAAAGACTATTTAAAGCCCTTATACATCATGTTTTCTTTTGCAGTTGGTATGTAGACTCTCCCAGCACACAAACTAAGGCCAATGGATGCTAATGGCTCATAATGGGTACCTTGGACAGACTCTCTAATAAGTACAACAAAAACTCAAAAGTGAAGCAAGAGCAGATCTTGTATTTAATTTTCTGACACCGGAATGACAAAGTTTAGCCTGTATTTAGTTTAAAAGGATCTAAAGCTGAATCAAAGTAAATTTTATTTACTGATGCCTTTCCTCTTCAGGCTATTTAGTGAAACATTCAAACCACTGCACATACACCTGTAGTAGCACTTTAAATGGACAGAATACTTGCAAGGAGTCCAAAATAACAGAAGAAATAGCCTGGAAGACTCTTCCAAGCATAAATAAATAAATATTTCCCTGCCTTCTCTTGGAAAATGGCAACATTGTCTTCTTCAGCCTCCAATGCCAAATGCTCCTGACTGACTCTGCTCCTCAGATACATGCTAATCATGTATGTAGCTATATGTAAACATAAAAGCCATAGCTTATAAAGACAGTTCCTTCTTAAGTCTTCAGGCTTCAGGAAAATTTTAAGCCACAAGGCTTCTGAAGTTCCAGTTAATGAGAGAGAGACAAAGATAAATGATATGAAACACAGGAAATGATCACTTGCAGTTACATGGGACTTCCCACTTTCAGAGAGCCCACAGATAGTACTAATACATGAGGGAAATCTGCCAACAGATCAGCTTTGGAACTGTGGTGTGAGCACAACCCATGCTGGCACATGGAAAGTGCATTCAAGCTCGGATATTGATGAGCTGTGATCACTGTGTTCTATGGCCCAGTGTTGTGGTGAGTACTAACAGTACTTAGGAGCCTCACCTTTGTCCCTCAGAAGGAAGACAACCTTCTAGAGCCTCATTTGTTTTTTTCTGAAACAACTCAAACTTTTAAAAGAAAATACTATCAACACATGTAAATCCTTCCAACAGAAGTATGACATGAAACAGTAATGACAATAGAGTGGACACAGTCAACATGGCAATTATTTTACAAAATCACCTCCTTAACAGTTAGAAGTCATATTTTTCTAACTACAAGAACATCTCAAGCATGATCTTTATTCCTGCAGGTCTCCCAGATAATTTGGCACTAACTTCATGAAAATATCTTCATTTTGCCTTTCTTTCCCTGCTTGAGATCATGCAGAACTCAGCAGTCTTGCATCCAGGACTGTTGACTCATGGAGATGAAATATCCCTCCAACATGGTCTTTATAAGCTGGATGGTGGACACCACACCTCCTATCCTTGCTGGTTGAAGCCAGCACAGTGGCAACAAAAACATTACATTCTTGAATGACAGCTCTCCTATGCAGGAATAACACAGGTGTCACTGTATTAGACGAGGTCTAACAACTACAGCTGTATGAGCTCACAGAAGTTGCTTCTTTCACTGCAGTCAGCAAATCCAAAAACATACTGAAAAGCTGTTGTGTATCTTTTGTCGCCACTCCAGACTTGAGTACTTGAAAGTCATCACCGTTTTTTTTCATTAGGTAAAAGAGAAGATATAATCCTTTCTTCTATTTTGCCTTGCTACACACTTAGACCATCACATGAGTAAAATGGTAGTTATACCTCTCAGAAGAAGAAACACCAACCTTATGTGAGTTAGGTCTACTGTGAAACAGCTGCTGAGACTGGTGTTGGTATGAGTTGCTGTTGTGAGTCCCGGTGTCTCGGATAATACTGACTGTCTGTGACTTCAGGGTTCTAGAGATGATCAAATTCACTCTCTCCCCACTAGCCTGTTGAATACGCAAGACAAAGTAATCAAGTTTAATAGGATATTGATTATCAGAGAGGCAGGAAAACATGACAAAATGTGAAACAAGACAACAGCAGAAGTTGTTTTCCAGGTCCTGCTTAGACTGCTCAGTTCCTTACTTCTTTTTGCAATTTCCCCCCAAAATGGAGGGGATATTAACACTCCTTCACCTCTGATGTTACATTTACATCAAGTGCAAATCCTGTGTCAAAATGACCATTTCTCACTTTGTGTTACAAAGCTTCAACCATTAAAATTCGCCCCATTACATTTGCAGCCTCTGCAAATTTCAGCAGCACACAGCAATAAATGGAAGAAATGCCTACACAATGAATCCAAAATCTGCAGACTTTGGTCAAAATCTCTGAATACCTCTTGTACTTCCCAAAGGCACTCCACAGAAAGACATTATACATGAGCAGACCATCAAATTCTGGAGTTTGGGGAATATCAGGAGACTTCAGTTACCAGATGTTAAACAAAACATGAACTTCTATTCCTGCAAAACCACACCTCAAGAGACAGGAGTTACACAATGTTAAATTCTGATCACTCTATAAAAAAATGGGAAATTGAAACAACAATTCCTAAGATCATTGTTATTTTCCTTTCACTGCAAGGAAAGCTCTTGAAATTATTCCTGAAACAAATTATATACTAGTCATTTGTATTAAGAGTTCTCTATGTTGTGCTGGGTTAGAAAAAGATCATGGAACTAAACTGCAAGAACCTACTACTGGTGTATGCCAACTTTCTTACAAAAAGAGCAGTTTTCACCAACATCCTATTAGCAGGAAGTAGCAAAGTGCTGCAGCTGTTTCCTTACAAGAAGGAGAGAGAGGGAGAAAGACATGGAGTAACGGTTTTCCTGTGGGAACAGGGAAGGGTCATATGTCACCATCAAACACTGGGTAATATTCATGTCCTGAGTAGAGCCAGACACTGGGAATAAGCCCTTTTTGAACACTCAGAAAATGAGTTTTACCATGCAGAACTCATGGAAGACCTGTATTTGACTTCCAAGCTGCTACCTGTTGACTTAGAGAAGTTTGACAAGTTGCTTTCTCATTTTAACTCAATTCCACACACAGGCAAATCAATACAAAACAAAGCCCACTTTTATAGAGCTTACCGAGATTAAAGTACAACACATATATAAATAGAGTAACAACAATCCTTTTTTTTCCTACTAAGCAATAGGCTACAACAGGCTACTCTGCTTGCTCACATGAGCCATCTTCTAACCTTCAGGCTGCATGCCAGGGAAGACTAATGCATTTTTCACTTCTGAGGAGGTGAAGTTCATCCAGTAGGTGCCAAAGCAGACCCAGTTCTGCACTATCATTTCCAGAACATAAATCACTGCAATGTGCATTGCCACAGGCTTTCAGGCTGTTCTGTCTGGGACAGACTCAACCCCAGGCTTTCCCCAAGAAATGAAGCTGAGCTAAGGGCTTGGGCAGGGAATGCAAATTACCTGTATAACCTGAGCAGCAAGCTCTGGTGTCCCGTGCTTCAAGTCATGTCCATTAATTGCCAGTACGCGGTCATTGCTGCAGAGCCTGCCATCCTGAGCAGCCAACCCCCCTTCCAACAGGTCAAGGATGAACACCCCCGGCTCATCCGTTCTGCGCACGAGCTTAATGCCGAGCTGCTCGCTGGAGTCGCGCTTGTGCAGTGTCACCTGGAAGCTGTCCTCCCGCACAGGGCTGGGGCTGGGGCTGTCCCCGTGCGTGTGCGTGCGGCTGCCAAAACGCCGCTCCCTCAGCACGGTGAGGTGCAGCACCGAGCAAGGCTGGGAAAGCACGGCTCGAGCATGGTTGTGAGACACGTTGCTTATGTCAAAGCTATTGACCTGCAAAACAGCAACAACAACAAAGCCCATCAGAATGATATTTTCATATGTTTAGTTGTTCTTGGTTATGGAAATAAAGTCCTTTCCAAAGTAAATTAACTCACTGCAAAACCAGTCTTAGAGCAGCCTACGTATCTGACCCTACTAGGCTTCCTCTCTTGTGCTTCTGTCATCTCCTGCAAACTCACACTGGTTGCTCAATTTAGAAATTTATTTTTAGGTTGGAAAAGACCCTTAACATCATCAGGTCCAACCATTAACCCAGCACTGCCAAGTCCATCACTAAATCATGTCCCCAAGTGCCACATCTGTAAGGCTTTTAAACACCTCCAGTGACAGGTGACTCCACAATTTCCCTGGGCAGTATGTTCAGTGCTTGACAACCCCTTTGTGAAGAAATGTTTCCTAAACTTCCCCTGGTGAAACTTTTGGCCTTTTCCCACAAAGGTGACATTTCTCTTAACAGTGAACACCTACTGCCATCATAGGCCAAGGTTTTTGTTCTCCTGGTGTCCTATACTTGTCTTCCTTAGAATTTTACACTGTTTGTTCTCCAGGCCAAGAACTTTGCATGTGCTTTCAGTGTCAAGCCCAGGATCACTTAAAACTGTCAAATAATAGCTATAAAAAACTACATCCAGATCACTGAAGTAAGCTTGTGTCTTACAATAAGCAGTACTCCCATGATGCGAAAAACATTTTTAAAAACTTGAAATCCAGAATAATGGAATTTGCTTATTAGGACCATAGAGAAGAGTGGTTGTACTGATTCTCAAGTCTTAGCATGAACTTACAAGATTTTCCACAGACTTCAACTAGGTCAGAGTTTCCGACTTACAACCTGTATCCCTCAAAATTCAGTTGTAAATGAAAAACAGATTAAACTTTGTGTCCCTACAATTAAGAATTGTGTTTCTTACGTGGCCCAGTGAGAGAACGATCAGTAACCTTCAGCTATTTCTTGCAGTATAAAGAACTGACAATGAGATTTGGCAAAAAACAGGAGCACCACAAAAAAATCAGCACAAGGGCTGTGTTTGCCTTGTTCTGTAACAAGGTGTTCAAAGTTAACACTAAAACTTCATCCTTAGCAGGTACTGTTGTCCCTTAGTGGAGGAAATCCCATCTCACAATTTCAGCAGATAGAAACTAATACCAAATGGTCTAATACGGATCTGCCTTACCTGAGCCTTTTAAGGCTCCCAACTGCAACCTAAGTAAGAAAATATATAAACTTGCAGCTTCTCACCATCTAATAGCAATATTAAAACTTGAAACATAAATGAAGAGAGAGGACCTAGAAATCTGCGCACAACAGCTGCCACACTTACATCACACATCTGAGCCGATGGGCTCCTGGAGGTCTGTGCCAAACCATTTGGCTATGGTGGTTTCAGAATGGTGAAGGGGCCCTGTACCCTCACTGAGCCACCTCCAGCCCAATGCCCAGCACAAATCCACCACTGCTCGCAGCACCACGAGCTCAGACACCAAACCACAGTCATGTCCTGCTCAGCTACTGCCCTGAGACAGGCTGTAACCTTGAGCAGAGGGAAAAGGGGCACAGCTAAGAGAAATAACAATTAGAACTGCCCCCCGCAAAAAGCACTACAGCTCATTCACCAGAGCCCTTAAATTAAATCCAGTTTTATTTTTAGCTGTCACTAGCTGAAGTAAATACATAAAATATGGAAGCATTCAAAGGGCACAGCAGAATATATGCAATAAAATTTAATTCTTTCTACAAGGCATTTTACAATTTCAGAAAAAACAGTCTTAGCATTTCTTGGGGAAAGAGATTCACATCAGGACATGCTTTACATGAATTACAGTCACAGTCCTGCATAAAAAAAGGACAATTTGTAGGGCACTTTGAAAATGTTAGGCACCCTATCTGTTCCTTGCTGACAACATAAGGTTTTGTGTAGCTGTTACTAAATGCTGTTCCCAGACCTTAAAAAGGTAATATCTCTTGTTTGACTGGGCAAAAAAATGCTGAGTTGCACCTCACAACCCTTTCTGGCTTTCTTTTAGACCTTTACAGCTCATAAAAGCCCCTGAAGACATTTTCAGAAATATTCCATCCAAGTGTGCACACTGAGCTGCATCTAACTGCAGCTTATTACAGACATAAGGGAATAAGCCTGGTCATTTTAATACAACAGCTCAGAACCTACACAGATAAATTCAAAGAAATAAAGGTATTTTAACTTCTAAAAAGTTTGGCTTTTACCCTGTATATCTCTCCTGTGGCATGACAGGAGGACTCTCATGGACACCTGCCTTGAATCTGACAGCCCCACTGCCAGCATATTGATGGGGAAGCCTCACTGCAGCTTGTACATTCCTATTTACAGTCAATGTATTGCCATTTATGACTTTGGAAATGGTGACTGACACCTGCCCAAACAGCACAAATTTCCAAAGCCTCACTGGAGCTCAAGCTTCCTATTGTGTTGACCTAGTAGAGCCCTTAGTATCAAAATAAATGAGGCAGCATTCAATCAGTGTCTGCAATTACTTGTTCAAAAGACAACATTTTGGAAACCTCTTGGGTTGTTTTCCTGGCCAGCCACTATGCTAACAGTCCACAAGAGGAAAAAGGCATGTTTCTCAAAAGGGACTTTATTTTCTGAAGTGGTAACTGATTTCTTTCCAAGCTTAACTACTGTATTTAAACTACTTCTATCAGATTGATTTCAAAACAGTGAAATGAAGAAGGCTGATACTACTTTTGGACTGATCTTAGGCTGCCAGATCAAAAGCAAACACTCTTACTGAAGGCATTTTGAATTGACGCTAATGTATTTGTTTCAGGTAGAATGACTAAAAATCGAAAAAAGCTGGAGGACTGTCCTGTTTATGCAGCACTCAGTTACTGCCATTCTTAAGTGTCCTATAAACAACCTGTTCCCCTAAAATAAAAATTAAAACTTCAAAATTAATAGAATTTGATCTTTTTATACTGTCGTTGCTAATTACTTAAAACTGTAACAAAAAGACACAATCAAAAACAACTTATATTTTGTTTACTTTTTTTTTGAAAATACTTAGGACACCTTGCTTCAAATCATTCCTCTGAAGACTGACTCTTTTATACATATTGAAAGATGCAGGTCAACTGCCTAGGCTTCTGGAAGGCAACAGTGAAGCTAGATTAAAATAGTTTAGATGTCACCAGCCTTACAATCCACAAATTGCTTTTTACATAGGACAAATTACGCCAACTTGTTAGCCAGAAATAACCTTGAGTTCCTTTGAAATGCATGCATAAAGTTGAAATAAGGACCCAGTCCCACAACATTTAAAAACAGAAAAATAAACTGGTATTTTAAGCATTGATAAGAGATGCTGAAGAAAAAATTCCAGGGACTGGTCTGACAAACAACATAAAGCATGATAGCCAAAAGTACTAAAACAACAGGCTCTGCTCTGAATATTAATTTGCCTTCCAACTGATAATTGCAATGCTAACACTGACACAACATAGTCTGACAAGGAAAATCTACCATCTCATTTTATCAGCAGTTCTGCAAAGAGTGAATGGAAAGCAAGCAGACAGAATACATAATTAGGTTCCATACTTGAAGTATTTGGTCTCCAGCAAGAAGTCTTCCATCTCTGGCAATGATCCCATCCCGATAAACCTCTTGAATGACAATGTTGATCAAAGGTGTTTCATTGCCACCCACTATGCTAATTCCTAATTCAATATAAGGATTGGACCGATGAATCTCAATTGTAGTGATCTCTCCTTCAGGCAAGGTAGGTGGCTGTTGATTTGCTGCCAATTATTTTTAAAAAGAAAGATGATTAATACCCTTTCTACTTCATTCACTTTCAGTAAAACAAATCACCAAAAGATAATGCAAGACAAGCCACAAAGCAGTGGTTTAACAACAAACTAAAGCACAAATGCATTAGTTCCACTACTTGTTGAAACCCCAAGCTTGTTAGAGACAGCTCTCTAATGACTCAGTAGTCTCCATGCTTCCTGAAATGGGGTAATTTGGATTGGGAAGGGATATTCCAAACCCTTTGGATCTTATCCTTTGTAATAAATTTCATACACTGGGTCACTTGCAGATTTGCATTTCGTGATGATGATAGAAATGTATTTTAGGGTAACCCATGGTAACCCCTTCATCAGCTGGTCTCACAACTGCTGTCACTGAGTTATCAGGTCAAGGGAAGGAGCCCATTTCTGAAGCAAACATGGAGACAACTACAGAAGGAAAAGCAGAATGCTACAGGATGGCAGAGGAGAAGGAAGGGCCAGGACCACCTTCCTCTGTGGTAAGGATCAGCACTTCCTCTCTAAAATCCCAGATGTTAGAGGTGTTATTGCCCATTCGGTGCAGATGGATGCAGGAGTAACTCAGCTGACTTTTTGCTTGAGCAGAACAGCACTCCGTGTGCAGGAAGGCTGCTGATCCAGTTGGGGGCAAGAAGGAAGAGGGAAAAACATATCTCATCTTAGAAAACAACTTTTGTAACTTTACAGAAATTCCACTCCTTCCATCTCACTGTGAAGCCAGTCCCACTAGTAGATTAACATGAACTACTGCACCATGACATGATAAATGATGATATAGCACCATGGTATCTGGTACACACACTGAAATATTTCTTCCTTCCTGTGACTTTATCGCAGTTGTAAACTTACACATAACCATAAACCATTAATATTTTTCCAGAAATTGCAAAAGAAAAGAGCCAAAGATGAAGATGCGCATTCACAGTTGGTAAGAGACAAGCTCTGACACCACAAATGTTTCCACATCTGATAAAAGAGACTTGAGAAGATAAGTGATGACATACTGTCTGCTACTGTGTTCTCCTCAAAAGGCGGATTGTCGATGCTGGGCTCGTCTGTCCATGCGGGAAGGGCGGGCGAGGTAAAGCTCTGCTCAGCTGGCACTATTCCCTGATCTGCATCTGGAGATAAACTGCTGGGCTGCTCCGTCCCACCGACACCACTGTCACCCTCTGCTTCTGTTTGCAGCTTGCCCGTTTTCCTTCTCTCGAGAGCAACCCTTCGATGAGAAGCCCCAGGACACCTGTGAAGACAACGTTTATACCACACTTCAAGCCTGCAGCCACGTTTGTAGAACAAAATCATAGAATCATAGAATCTATTGGGTTGGAAAAGATCTCCAAGATCATCAAGTCCAACCCTTGGTCCAACTCCACTCCATTTACCAGATCATGGCACTCAGGGCCACGGCCAATCTCAGTTTAAAAACCTCCAGCGATGGTGAATCCAACACCTCTCTGGGCAGCCCATTCCAATGCCTGATTACTCTCTCTGGAAAGAAGTTTTTTCTGATCTCCAACTTCAATTTCCCCTGGCAGAGCTTGAGCCCGTGTCCCCTTGTCCTATTGCTGAGTGCCTGGGAGAAGAGACCAACCCCCACCTGGCTACAACTTCCCTTCAGGTAGTTGTAGACAGTGCTGAGGTCACCTCTGAGCCTCCTCTTCTCCAGGCTAAACAACCCCAGCTCCCTCAGCCTCTCCTCATAGGGCTTGTGCTCCAGTCCCTTCACCAGCCTTGTTGGTCTTCTCTGGACCCGCTCCAGCCCCTCAATATCCTTCCTGAACTGAGGGGCCCAGAACTGAACACAATACTCAAGGTGTGGCCTCACCAAGGCAGAGTACAGGGGAAGGATCACTGCCCTGGTCCTGCTGGCCACGCTATTTTTGATATAGGACAGGATCCCATTGGCCTTCTTGGCCACCTGGGCACACTGTCGGCTCATGTTGAGCTTCCTGTCAATTAGTACCCCCAGGTCCCTTTCTGCCCAGAATGCCCAAGTACTCAGTATCTGATGTCCTTAAGGCTCCGGCTTCTAGAGCTGCTGACCACCAAAAAATGCTCATATTGTTGGGTGTGCCAGGAAGAGAGGAATCACATTCTTGAAAGGACACGCTGTTTGGGAACTTGACAGATTGTTGTAACAAAAGAAGAAATTATTTATTTTTGCAATGAGAGAAGAAATGTATTAACAGAGTAAAAGATAGCAGAAGTCTAACATGTTAGACCAGAATGTTTTGAAAAGCACAATTCTGTTCTGACATTCTGTGAAATGGATTTGATAATTCTGTGGTTAGACTGTTTCAGCACAAGGGATTTTGAAGATAACCTGATAACAAAGTTTTCCAAAGAATGTTGATAACCTCTTGAGCTTTCATGACCTCCAGCCATGTTATACAAACATAAAGTGATACAGATATATAAAAGTTAGAATATATACACACACACACATATATGTATGTATACACACAAATATATATACACACATAAGGACCTAAGGACCATCTAGTTCAAAACTCCGTGTTAAAGGTAGGGATACCTTCGACTCGACCAGATTTGCTCAGAGCCCCATCCATCTGACTTTGAACACTTCAAGGGATGTGGCATCCACAGCTTTTCTGGGTAACCTCTTCCACTTCCTCACCATCATCACAGTAAAGGTTTTTTTCCTATAATCTAACTTAAATCTACCCTTTTTCAGTTTAAAGCTATTCCCCCTTGACCTATCACTACATGCCCATGCACAAAATCCCTCTCCAGCTCTCTCATAGCCCTTTTAGGTTCTGGAAGGTGCTATAAAGTCTCTCTGGAGCTTTCTCTTCTCCATGTTTTAGAAGAATAGCAACCCAAATATCCCCAATATCCTCTAATATGCATAAAAATATACATCAGAGACAGTTCACATTATGACATGATGCATTTCAGAAAAAATTTCTTGGGGCTTTCTCCAAAGCAACTGTTGGTCATCTTGACCTTCAAAGCTAAGGAAAGTGCAAGAACAAAAGATGAAAATTATTTGAAAGGTTATCTATTGGGCAAAAGCTTTTCTAATTTTAATGACTGAACACAACCACACCTCCTGATTTTGTCCAAGCAATATTTACTACATAAAACCATTAATATAGTGGGTCTGGCCAGCTAAGAAATCTGTCCCATGGCCAGAGCCACACAATTACAGGTAAAACTCAGTAGGAAATTTCTCTCATTGATCGCAGTGTAGACCTCTAAACAAGAATCCCAAAATACCAAAAAAAGGAGAGATCAAATAATTTCCCTCAAAATTTCTAAAATACTTCAATTTGATGGCTTACCCTCACGCTCCTCCAAATTTTCACTGGCAATAGGAATAAAAAAAAGGAACAATCTCCAACATGACCCACTTCTGCAGCAACACAGCAAGGGGTAAACGCTCTTGCATTAAAACCTCTTGTCTACCAGGAGCTCTGACAGATGTGCTTTCCCACACTGATCCATAAGAATTTAGGACAAAGCCACCCCAAGCTGCATATCCTTGCTGTCCCTGAACTGCTCTGCTATAGGAGTGGTGATGTTTCAGCAAAGAGGTGAATGAACAGTTGAAAACTGACACTGTCAGAGGACCATACTTCAATCCCACTGAGCCTGGACCGCAGAGTCCAGCCCCACAGACAACTCCAGTGAACCAGATACTCCCTTAGATATCTTCTACCAAATCACTGTGCTGTTGACTCTGATTCAGTCACCTCACATGGCATGAGAAGCCCAAAGGGTCTGGTGGTGGTGGCAAAGCACGCCTTACAATTTTATTTTGTTTTAAATGTATCAAACCAGGACAAGCAGACAACTCTTCCCTGGAAGTGTCCTATTTCTGTCAAAGCCTTCTAAACCACAGCCAGGTCCTCCTCCACCCTCCTTCACAGAACACATTCTCCCATCGTTACCTGGCAGATGATGAAAGTTGTCACACTAAATATAAATAGATTTGAGGTTTATTTTTGCCAATGATGTTTAATTATAATTTCAGAGGCTAATATCAAGAAATGTAAAAAGCCTCCTGAGCACACCTACTCAGTTCAGTGGAATCCCTTTTATGCAGTACTGCATGAAGCAAAAAAGTGGAAAAAAGACCAGATTATTCCCCAAATTAACCAGTAATTATAACAAACTAACTTTCAACTTAGTCAAGTGCAACTGGATTGCCAGGAAAGCAGTTGTCCAGTGGGGACATTAATTCATGGGATGCCAGTTCTTCAGTCTTTAAATATCATATGCCTCCTACCAAGCAGTATTGGTATTCAAGCATATCTATAAGGAGATTTTTCACTTCCACTTCCAACATAAAAAGATTTTTATTGCCAGTAGGAACGTATTATTCACAAACAGCAAAACCATACAGCAGTTGTAACAGTTAACAAGAGCCAATAAATCTCTAGAGGTGTACACCTTCACGAGTACAGCTATTGTCAAATATCTGGGATAAGGAGCATTTGGGGCTAAATCCTGTAACAAGTTATGTACAATGATGGGCATTTTATGATCAAAACAAGCTTTGAAGATTGCATTCCTGTACCTGTAAAAACATTCTCATAACACAAACTGCCTAAGTAAGGGTTGAATTGAGACTGAAACATGTCTTACAGGAATTGTATTTCATGTCTATCTACAAAGCCAGAGTATCTTAGCTAGGAGCAAGAAGAAACACAGGAATGTTTTCTAGAACATCTAGAAATTATTCAATTTCTTTCAAGAATCAAGATGCTCAAGAGTGAGATTCCAACTCAAACTATTTCTATGATACTAAAGCAACTCATCTAAAGCAAGTGAGTGATGCTACTTAACAGGAAACTTGAAGGGCATTTCTTTTTGGGATGTAAAACAAGCTTCTGCTTATATTCATTGATTTCTTCTCCCCACTTCAGCATCAGCTTTTGCTCAGTTCTGGATGGTCACAAAGTATAGCTTCTACCTTAAATTTCTCTTAATTCATATCAGACAGAGAAGAAAAATCAGTCGTTTTTGGTGTGGTTTTTTGTTTTCTTTTTTGTTTTTGTTTTGGGGGGTATTTTGTGTGTACGTTTTTGTTTGTTTTGCTTTTACAGCCAAGTCTGCTGTATTTCTCAATTAAATGCTGACTGCTTGGAACACCAACAGCAATCCCTCTTTGCTGATAAAAAGAGCTTTCCTACAAAATTAAGATGTAGTTCACAGAGTATTTCTGTGGAATAACAGTAGGAGCTTGAAAAACACATTTGCTCACTGACTACTGAAAAGAAAGAATTTATTTTAACTTGTGCCATCAGCTTCTGCCCTGTCTAGAGGTTTGATAAAAGCAAACATACTAAATAACCTCAAACCAGTTGCACTAAATCATTTTCCAAGCAGGATCTGTATTTAAGCAAAGACTGCAGAGAAGCAACCCAAATGCTTTTGCTATTGCTCATAAAAGTTTGCTAGCAAAGTGACCTTAAGCAGTAATTCTGGCAAGATTTACAGCTGCAATTCAAAGTAAAACCTTGTGCTGCTTCAGAAAATTAAATGTCTGGGTCTTGGACGGGGAAAGGAAAAAATAACTAGGAGTCATCTATGTTTGGGAATCAGTGAAGACTCAGGAAAAAGGAAAAATAAAGAGTGGTTTTGTTGCATATTTTTTTCTTCTACCCAAGAATGTGAGAAGCTTACAAGGAGCCAAGTGACTTCAGAGCAGAAAATAACCACAATTTACCTTTGATATTTAGAAATTAAATTGGCACCTACTTTACTAAACTAACCAATTTTCTATACCAAGTGACTGTGAAAACTGTACATTACTCATAAGTTTTTTTTCTTTAAAATTAGATGATGTGTGTTGTGTTCAACTTTGAAAACCACAGTTTGCAAGTGAATGTAATGAAACTCAAGAGTTTGATAAATCAAGAATAATTTCTCTATGCGACAAGGTATCATGGAGTGCAATTAGTGACCATGAAGTAATCAGGTTTGTGTCTTATGCCTCTCATTTCCTTGTTGGAGCATCTTGCAGTAACCTTATACTCTGAGGCACCTGGTGGATATGATGACATTTTCTTTCAGCTTTTTATGCTCAAGTGGAGTCAATTAGAACAACATGGAAAACACAAATGTGAAGGTTTTTAGACAGTGAAAACTAACAACCACGCTGCATTTCTTAGAAGTACAAACCAGCTCATGTAAAGGCTTGTTGAGAATGGTTTATACTAATCTATGCTGTCAATTACAGTAATAGTGAATTTGATATTTCTTTCCTAAATGTAATGATCAGTAGTAGAATTTTACTGGATACACTAATCCATGTGGAATCAAATTCAAACTATGTAGTTGCTGACATCATTTATGCCAGCAATGATAATCTACAGGTGTTCAGATGTTTGCAAATAAACTTAATTGAAAACTGTAAATCACCACATACTCAAAATGCGTATCGGCATCCCAAGACAACAGAAGGAATTGAAAATGAGCAGCCTTCTGCAACTGAAAGCCTTTTTTCCAGCCAACAAACAGGAAAAGCAAGTGACTCAGCTCACTTGGATTTCATAAAAACCTTGTGCATTAAGTAAATTAGTATTTCATGTACATGTACAGAGGGCACACACAAATAAATTACATGACCCTGTTGTAAACAGCACTAATATCATTCGAAGAGATGTAAACCAAGAAAAAAAGGACTGAAGAGGTGAGGGATATGATAGTGGGAAACCAGAAGATTAATAAAATATATAGGAGTAGGCTTGCTAGCATTTTGCTTTTTATTAAAATCAAATTGGTTTAATATTAGGATTATAAATAAACCAAACAATTAGGCTTCCTCACCACCCCCAGGTCATCATATAGATCAGAAATTACTTGCCAGAAGGAAACAACCAAGATCCTAAGCTTAAGGAAATAATAAGGAAACCACAGCAAGAAATGAAAAAAAAAAAAAAAGAAAAGAAAAAACCATCTAGTGAGGAAGGCTTCTCATCAGCCCCCAATACCTCCCTGATGCAGACACCACACTACTCCAGCTAACAAAAGCCAGGCAGCTCCAGGCTCGTCACAGTCTGTAGGGCTGCTGTATGTTCTGCATGCCCAGGCTCTGGATCCCCAGAAGCCCTCAGGATCTCGGGAAGCAGGAAGAGGGCATGCTGGAAATACAAATGGGAACAAACTGTTTCCAAGGCTTGTGGTGGCTGTCCTCTTTCCCTTCTCTGCAGAGCACTTGCCTGCACGCATACCCATACCATGCCTGACTCTCCATCTCCTCTGCAACATCACCCTTTACCCAAAGATGGTCTGCAAATGGACAAAGACCAAGACTTGAAAAGAAGTTTCATTGGGTAGGTCCATGCACCTCCCAAATGAGCCTTTCTGCCTGGGCAGTCACCAGTGCTGCTGGACCAGACTGAGGGCAGGCAGAGGAGGCCCACCAGTACCAAGAGGTATCCTGTCCACCTACCTCAAAGCAGAATAAATTCTAACATAATGATTCCTGATAAAAGTTAGTTTAGCATGTTCAGAAATGCTTCTGAAAGTGGGGAATGCACAACCACCATCTAAGCAACCTATGCCAGTACTGTACTAGTAAAAAACTTTTTTCCCTAAAACCTGAACTAAATATTCTTTTCCTATTGCACTATTTCTTCCCTCTTTGCAGACAGACTTTGCACATCTCTAATTTTTCCCCTTCCTCAGCCTTTTTTCCCCCACCATAATCAACCCCTATTTAATTTATTTTATATTTTTTTTGACAAATACTTTTTTCAGATCTCTAGTAAATCATGTCATTCTCTCTATGGCTATATCCAAGCAGTCTTCACTATTTTCTGATGCAATGCAGCAAACAGGATAATTCAGTGCTCTAGATACACACAGTCACAGATTGACCATTTCCTAGGGTGATTCATCACATTTTTACTGAGAATTGAAAAGCCACCACCAACTCTCTCCCCTCTTCTGCCCCCAATTTCTCCTGCTGCACAAACTGGCCTAGTAAGCATGTAAGGAACATACAAAGCAAGCACCTGCACTGCTCACCTGTTCTTAAGATGTGCCGCCAGGTCACATCGCTGCATGACTTCCTGACACACAGAAGAGAAGGGGCACAAAACAGATAGCTTGTCTAACAGTTTATGAACAAGGATGCTGGATTTTTTGCAAAGTTTAAAATGGAGTCTTTTTCGATCCAGCGGGCAGAAATCCTTCTCCTGCAGAAAGTTCCTTAGGCACTTGTAGCAGAAAGTGTGTCCACAGGGAGTGTCCAATGGCTGCAACAAGGGCTGAAGGCAAATGTGACAGACCAAGTCATCGTCCACTTCGTTCTGGTAGTTGTAGAGATGGTTCTCCCTTGTCCAGTGTTGCTGGCCACACTCAAAGCACAGAGGGTTCAAGGAGGCATTTTGTTCCACTGCTGCCATGTCGTCACCTGTAGTCCCCATTTTACAACTAATAAGGCTGACAGATCCTCCTTCTCCTTCTCTTCCTCCTCATAGGATGGCGTTGCTCATGTAAAGCTCCCAGGGAAGCAACTGCTCTTCAGTCAAGTGTCATTTTCTGCAACAAATAAAGAAATATAAATTATTCATTTTGCATGAGATACGAAAATTCTTTTCAGAACATTTGACTCAGGGTTTATTAAAACACAACAGCTAGATAGATTACGGGAATATTCCTGTTTTCTGTAAGTCTACCATAGAAGAGAGCAACCAAAAAATGCACAATTCCTTTTACAACAGAAACATTTTATGGCTTTGTAACAGCTGCTGCACTGCACAGTTTTCACCTGCAAGATGACCAGTTTGTGACAGCAAGGACACCGCATTATGCAATGTCACACTAGAAGCGTGCAATTAGCATCTGGCACAAAAATATCCTATTGTGGAATAATGGTTATATGATCAAGTAATTAAATGTGGTTTTTAATATGAGATTATTATTTTAATCTGGTTCTACTCTCTTTTTAGGATTTTGACTATATAGAATATTACATTATTTGTAAAGTTCTAAGTAACAGTGCATTAAAAATAACAGCAAACGGCTTACCCTGTTCTTTCCATTAGTAATATTGCATATATGTCACCACCTACTTTCAGGTTCTCTCTGTGGGTTGCTACACAGTAAGGACAGATTCTATCCAATACGCCCCACTTGATTTAGTAAAGAGGCCAGCAATAAAGACATGGAATAAACTAATTGTATGAAGCTATTGGTTTCAAACAACTTCAAAAATCCTGTTTTGCTTTTTATCTAACAAAGTTACAGCAGACTCAATTTGACAATAAAGGACTGTAGGTCTGTCACTCTGGGATTTATTTTCTCAACTTTTTATGCTATTAAACTTTGCCCCGCTTAAAATAGCTGCCTGGTCAGGAAATTGTGCAGCCATCAGTCTGCAATTTCCAACACTAAATCCTTATCCCTCCCAAACCTTATTTACCCTTATCTCCCTTACAAAATCACATTGCTTGACAATCATAACAGGATGATTTAGAACATAAAACAAATTTTCTCACAGTCTTAAGAGACCTCCATATTTGTTAGTTTTGGTAAATGTTCTCATTGGCAGGGGGCGGGGGGAAATCAAATTTGAGCAGTGCTTACTTTGTGCCTAAATTCTTAATTGCAATTCAGCATGCAACTCATGACAGACACTTACTCTATTCTAGCACAGTAGCACCAGCAAGCATACGAAGCAATGAAAAGTAGTCTAGGTACCAGTCCATCACCTTTGTTTTTAGCTGCTGAAATGTAGTACTAAATATATATTCTGAAATTCATGTGGAGCACATGTGTTTCACCATGTCTTACTGTTTAAGAGATTCCCCTGTTTTGGTTTTTTACCCCTTAACCTCACACAGCCAAGCACAAGACTTAGAGCACATTTTACAAGGATTATTATATCCTTTGACGCAAAAAGGATTAAATAGTAATTTGTAATCCAGGCTTCTATTCTGCCATGGAAATTGATGCTCATCGTTGCCCTGTCTTGTAGTAGATAATGTGCACCTTCTGGAAAGGATTTCACAAGGGAAGAGCACAGCAGGTCTTTGTTGCTGGAGACTAAGAACGCAAAATGAGACCCCAAAAGAGATTAGTCAAAAACCAGTCTTAAACGTATTATGTAAGAGCTCAAAGACTGGAGAGCAGATAAGGAGAGCAGCGCACAGGGCCCTCGTGCCCAAACCGCAGCTCTCTCGCTCTGCATTTGTGCTGCTGGATTAATGCAAAAGGGATGAGACCCATCTAATGGCTGTTCTTTATGTAATGCAAAATAAACCAGATAAATGCTCTAGAAAAACACTGCATTGATTTGCAACTTTACCAAATTATTTTGCTGTTCAGGGCACCAGGAAAGGAACATGTGGCGTGTGCTGTATTCTATCTGGGATTACCTACAACATCAACAGGGAAGGCAGAGGAAAGGGACATGAAGAGGAAGCAGCAAAAGCCATTTTATTAGCGTGTTGTCCAGACGGCAGACCTACTCCTACCGCTTACTATGCCCAGGACTCTTCTTCCTTCTCCAAGTAACCCATGTCCCAAAAAAGGACTAAGTCCTACATCAGCAAGGCTACAGAAAAACCCAGGGACCATTCTGTGTACTGCTACTACAGAGCTCCAGTTATGGACCCACGACAATGAACATCTGAATTCACATTCTTGAAGGCTTGTGCCATTTCTGTCCTTTGAAGTCTGTGTAACTCGCACTGCAGTATGTGACAGAGCCCCAGGCAATGTCATACAGTAAATACACCCATGAGATACATTGACCCACGTGACTTGTTACTGGCCAAAGATACCTCTTTTAGAAAGTTGTAAGTAAATACTTTTGTGTGTTAAAAACTTGAATAGCTTACTATACATTTTGAACAAAAAGTAAAATCAGAAAAGTTATTTAGCAATTGGACACTCACTGCCCTGTTAAAAACTCTCATGATGAGCCTTCTCTCTTAGGAAATACATATACAGAGATGGGCTCTATTTACTGAAATCACAAGAGCTTGTCCCCAGTGAAACACAGGCAGTTACTCTATGGCCCTCCACCGCAGTAAGTGAGCAAACACACACGTTCCTACAACTTACCCATCCCAGCGTCTGAACTATTGCTGGTGCACAGACAAGTGCCCATGGCTGTGCTTTGCTGCAGAGGTGCCAGCCCAGGCTGTTCCTGCTGGCAGCTGACATTGCCTCTAGCTGGTCCTCAGTGCTGCCAGTGCCCTTTTAGCTTCTATGTATGGCCAGACTTCGTGAATGCAGATTTGGGCAGGGCTCTCCCCACGTGCCCTTCCAGCCTGCGCAGTGGAGTTTTTAGGTGAGGCACAGCGTGCACAGAACTGGCCCCACCGTTTAAGTCCTGAGGTCCATGTGCCACAGCCGAGCGAGCTTGGACAGTGACAGTGAAGTCCTCGGGACTGTCACAGCACCCGGTACTAACCGGGGCTGACCCTGCTGAGCATCCGAGATGTGACGGGATGGGATGGCAGGGAGGCATTGAACTGCCAGGGGACGGTCCCACTGAGACTGGAACTCAGGACCTTGGGATTCAGAGTCCAGAGTGCTCTCCTTTACACTATGGGACCACCCCGCCCTTTTAGCTTAAACCATTGATAAACACTATATAAACTAACCCCACCATCTTTTCTGCAGCTGATGTCATCACCCTCCCACCACCTCTCTGCCAGCAGAGCTGTGGAAGAAACAGATAGTGGATTACAACATGAAGATTCAATAAAAAAGTAAAATTCCACTGCCAGCAAAAAGCCATAATTAACAAAAATAAATAAATAATTTTTTAAAACCCCCACCCCTGCCTCTCCTCACAAAATACTAATAAATTTAAAAAGAAAACAAACAAAAACAACAACAACAACAAAAAACAAACCGAGATTTCTGTACTTTCACACTGTTGTCTGCTTTCTTCACTGCTGTGCTGTACTTGGGGCAAGCCCATTCCATGACTGAGGAATCACTCACCAGGATTTGTACTGATCATATACTGTAGCTGCCTAATTATCAGTTTAAAAACTTTTTACTGTCTGTTCCCAGTGCAAAATATCAACTTGGTTACAAAGTCCACAAACACAGGATTTGTGGTCTGAGCACCAGCTGGGATGGCAGGCAAGGTCTAAATTTCATTGATGTAAAGCACTATACCCCTGAAATCCACAATACTGGAACACTCCCATTTATAGCACCCTACTTCAACCCTTTCTGCATCCCTTATATTATTTGCTGTATCTCTTATCACAGCAAATCACCAGCTTCACAGGACGGTAACAACTCAGGAAAGCTGCAAACAGGAAAAATAGCCAGAATTATAAAAAATATGAAGTGGGTAGAAGAGCCAGCCAGGCCTGTTATTCAAGTCATATAATTCTGTAGAAAATAATTCTCCCAGGACTTCATTAAACCAGTCAAATAGTGCAGGTGGTGCCCTGCTTTCAGTTTTAAATTACAATCCACTTGGGAACTGAGCAAGACTGGACATCCAACTGTGCAAATTTTTATTTTAGTTTTTTAAGTGGAGTGTGCCTGAGAGTGATTTTTAGACTGAAAAAGACAGCCTTATCCTTAGGCCTCCTCTAGTTCTGATTTATTGATTGAACTAACATTCTCTGGAGAAGCCTGACACATTTTTACAAAAGCATAAGATGTCAGGCTTTGTATCTACATCAGATTTCACAATGTTTATTCCTTCTGTCTGAATGGGCTCTGTTAAAAAAACCCAAACAAACTCCAAGCAAACTAGAATTGCAGCAATAACTTAGCCTTTTTACTAGGGTTGTCTTTATATCAGTCACAAACAAGTAGCACTACTTCCAGTTTGAAGTTAATGGAAATATGCATTTTGCAATTAATGCTCTCAGATTTAAGCATTCTATTTCTAAATTATGTCATTAAAATCCTACAGTTTTAGAGCCCATTAACTGACTGTTCAAAATTCTACAAAACCCCTGAGTAACAACTATCTAAAATAACCAGCTTACCAACTAACCTTTAAAAATTACCTTTAATATACCACAATTTCTTATTTTGTTTACATCTGCCTATGCAATTTTCTCAACCAAAACCAAATAACAAAAGAATAGTCTTAGATGAATGACACCCTTGTTCCTTTGCTGGACTCTGGTGTCCCATAATGGCTGGGATGCAAATCTCAGTTCTGTATCTAACAACTCCCTATGCCAGAATGGACATATTCACACTGAGATCTATCTAATCACTGAATCAGTGGTTAATTTCTACTGTGTAGTTTAAACTAACTGCAAGTGAAAAACTGTCCACCTGTATTTCCACTTGATTATAGGCCACTAGGTGCTGGTTGCCTCTCCTCATTCCAGAAGGCTCAAAATTTTGCTGCCTTGTGGCAGCACAGAAATGCCTCATTAAATCCCTCTGCAGTGTGGAAAGGGAGGGTATGGAAAAAAACATCCTAACAGCTATGGTGAAGCTTTCACGTGACCCTAAATTCAGGCAGTCCTTTCCTGGTCAGTCAGAACTGACCTTGCAAGGCAACACATGACACAATACTGATCAATAACTCTGAGCAACAGTACAGTCATCATCCTGATTTCAGGAAAGGCTGGCTTAATTTTAAAATGTCACAGGATTTCCAAAGTCTGTTCTCCATGGTCAATGGCACCTGAGCACCTAAGCTAGCCCAGAAGGGTCCCACAATACCCAAATTCCCCTGCCTTATTCAAATGCCAGGGTTGTGAACAGGATCTCTGAGCAATCAGTACTGGATCAACATGGGCCCCAGAAGAGGGAAACCAGACGTGGTTACATCCATTGCTGAAAACCACATAATAACATCAATTAAACATTAGTTCTTAGTTCCCAGTCCAGTATTCTTCACAGGACTTACAGCACAAGACTGATGATTCATAACTGTTCTCAAACCAGACCCCAGCTTGAGTGGACGAATAAAAGATAGAAGAAACTAATAAAAAACATAACGAGAATAAATAGGTAGCAAACAGCACTAGAAAGGAAAAGTGTTATTCCCCATCTTCCAATAAGCATGACCTAGCTCATTAGATACAATCTCTGCTTTAATATTAAAGCCATACAGCAAACACGTGAAGCAGTACTAGCAACGTGTATTGACTTTACAATATCCACGTTAATTATACTGATATCTGAGGGTTGCACTGCCTTCAAACCCCAAACCTCAATTCAACCCTAGTCCAAGTTTATGAGACAGTAATCCTGTTAAGACTTTTCCTCTTTTGAAAATGCAAACAAATGAAAATGTTATCAAAAAATGGCACCTGGCAGCTCAAAGCCAAGAAAAAGAAATAATCTACCAGAGATGGACAGGGCACAGCAATTAGCATGGGGCAGTTTTCTGCTAAAGCTGCAGCCACAGTCACCGCATGCCAATTACTCAATACACCTATTTTTTCGTGCTGATGAGGAACCCTTTCTTGTGTTTTTGAGCTGTTCAGCAGAGCAACTGGAATATTTATATTCAAACTAAACAATATTGTGCCTGAATGGTAAGTTTGTTCCACTTAACCATAACCAGGCAACGCTGGGCTTGCAGTAAAACCACCCCTACACAGATTATTTTTTTGCCTCTGTGCTAACTTTTTTGTTCCATCAAAGGAATGCCCTCACAAATAAGGTCTCAGCCCTACATCAGGTTATGATGGCATTATCACTGCAAAGGCACCAGGTCAACAGTTCTCTTTCTCCACCTCAGGGGTGAGGGGTTTAACACTCAATTCCTTAAAAAAACGTGCATATGCATTCCCCTTGCTGAGTATTTTCACAGTACAGCATTTTTCAAGGATGCAAAATGAAACTCTGCTTAAATCTGACGTATAAGGGTGTTTGGGAGAATTAACAGGACTGTAAGTTGTGTTTGGTATTTGTAGAGTGCTGTGTTTCCGTGGCAACTGGGAGGTAACGGGCTTTAATTACCATTGCAACATTAAGGGTCCCCACTGTACATCAGGGTGCGAGACACGCTGCCAGCTGGGGAGACCGGCAGGAGGGATGTGTGCACTGCACTGTCTGCCCTGTAGCTGCCTGCAGAGGTTTGCAGGGTCCAAGCAACCATCACAAAGTGATGTACAGAATCGGGAAACCGAGGGGAAGCACAAGTCTGACCATTCTCAGGTGAGATGATGGATGACATCCACCTCCCAAAACCACTACCGCGAAACCAGGGATGCTCAACATCAAGGTACGACATGAGGAAATAGAGGGACGTAGTGCCCAGTGGTAAAACAAGTGGCCAGAAGGTTTTGCTCAAACATGTAAAGATCATCCTGCAGCCATCTTCTATGGCACAAATGGAATGGCTTCTATTTTGGGACCAGGAGATTAAAATAGCTTTACTTTAGTCAAATTGGTCTCAAATGAGACAGGGAAGATGAGGACTGTGACAGTATGGAGGTCACTGCAACGAAATATCCATTCTTTATGGCTAATACAGAGCTACATCCGATAAATCATCTCAGAACAGAAGAAAAGGAGACAAGAGTATGAATATTTAACGAAGATACAACTACACATCTACAGATTAAATTTTGCATATTCCTACTGAACAAGAGGAGTGCTGAAAAAGGAGGAAGTAGGACACACAAGCCAAGTCAGATGAGCACAGCCCAGGTTTGGATGGCTGGTCAGCTCTCCTGGGCTGCAGGCAGCACGAACCCCACAGGAGAAGAGTGAACTTGAACTTGCACGCTCTCCTCTGCAGGCACGGCAGCCACTGCTGCCCATCCCAATCGACGTGCCACTCAAAAGTACTTCCCTTCTCCACCATCCTGTTTCACAAAAGAGGCAGGACCTGCCTTTACAATTTGTGAGAAGATCTACTTTCTGTAGCACATTAAATTTTCTGCTAAGTGGCAAGAGAAGTGCCTCTTTCTAAGGGATAATCCTCCTTGGTATCAGAAGCCACCACACAACTGGAACCCCCAAATATGGGACAAGCATCTGGGAACTCAAGATGCACCCAGGTCTCTCAACAGCTGAGCAGGTTGGCAACTTTTAGGCCTAAACATATAAAAAAAAAAATCTGCAAGCAACTTCCTTCAAGTTTCTAAACCCATTTCCAGGTTTTTGCAGCAGTGAAAAAAATAAATAAAAAGAAGCAAAATGAAATGAAAGTGAAAATAACGCACACTTACCTGTCAGGAGACCCAAAGGCAAATTTCTTTCCTAGTGCAAAGAAAGTAAGGAAAGCAGCATCCAATTATACCTGTGTGTAGCAAGTGGGCTTTTATATCCAGCAAAAGCAAAAAGAGTACCCTGATAGTAAAAAATCCATGACAAGGAGAATATTAGTGAAGCTTTCTTCTCACTGATGGAGCAGAAGAGAAAGGCAAGAAATAGTAAAACATTTGCTTATCTGCCATGGATATTTCCCTGCCGTGCAATCTGTCCACCAGCCCTTGCCATATGTGCCACGCTTTCTGTTTGGAGAGATGAAGGCAGCAGAAGGCTGTCCATCAAGATGCTAAACCTTCTGGAAAGCCCTCCCCTGTGCACTTTGCCCTGAAAAGGGGACTTTCGTGGATGAACAGAAAACACTTAACTAGATTAAACATGGCTCATTCCTGGATATGCACAGAGAGAGTTTGATTTGATTAATTCTAATTTTAAGGAGCAGCAACGATTCAAAGAAACCAAAGGAATTGGAGAGCTATGTTCTCTTTTTCTGCTCTTCTGTATAACCAGTCCCCATCCCTATGGGTGTGCATGGAGGAAATTCAGGGAGACAGCACTGGGATTAATCACAAAACATCTCTGATGACAGAGAGAAGCTGGGGGTGGAGGGGTGTAAGGGATAAAAGAACTTTCTGAATAGTTAAATTGCAGGACTTAACTATTTTCAGGGAGAAATGCCAGCCCATCTCTTCCTTCAGGCGTATGCCACCTTGTGTAGCTTGTTACAGCTGGTTTCCCCCATCAAACACAACTTGAGTGATGGTGGAAAGCTATTTTCAAAGGTAAACTATGCTGTTACTAAGCAGTTTTTTAAGCTTAGCCACATCATGAAGAAAAATGAAGCTACCTCCTACTAAGCTGACAAAAACCCCACGATCTCTCTCAAAACAATAATTTCTAAGATCTGTGTGAGACAGAGCCAAGAAGACACTGTTTAGGGACAGCTCAGATAAACGATAAGCCCCACGCTATCCCTGCCCTGAAGGAAAGGAGACAGTTCTCTGCAGCAGCAACTGCCCATGGACTGCAAAGAACACACAACTACTCATGGCCAGAGGAAGAAACTTGAAAGTACAGGAGAAGGGAGTGCAGAGGACAAAGCCTTCAGCTTCAGCCTCCAGCCTCAACCTGCCAAACCCTGGCAGCTAAGAAGCATCACTTGGAGAGCTAAGGCAATTCCCTGAACTGGTCTGCCCTGCCTAGAGACTGCTTATTTTCTCCCTAATGAAAGAAAACAAGTATCACCTCATTAGTACTCTCTCTCAGAAAAAGAAAAAAGTAAGAGCAGTCTTAAGCCCGTAGTCAAAGGAGTGTTTAACTCAGACTGCACAGAGGCCAAATTAGCCAGGAGACGTGCCTTGCCTGTGAGCAGTGATACTGCAGGCAGTGACCACCTCAGCTCCACAGCCACCCCAGCTTTGGGCACACAGACAAGGCAGAGCATGACTTGTCCTCATGTTCTTTTATATTTGTACAAAATACCCCCATATTATTTTGTAGGATGCTTTTCAGAAAATAAAACCTTTGAATTGAAACTTTCTGCTTATGCTCCCTGTCACACCTCAGCAGATGCAGTCTGCGCAGATATAGAAAATAAGTGGCTCAACACATCATCAGAATTTACATACCAAGAATATGTCAGATCTAGAAATTGTAGTCTTAAAATATACAAATATTATCTTAAATAAAACCCATTTAAATACTTTGTATGTAAACAGGTATTTACATACACAGTAGACTAGAGCTTTATCTGGGGCCTCCAGACAGGATACAGACAGGAAAATGGACACTCGGTTGACTATGTAAAATCAAGTCTGGTTACAAATGTTTGACAGAGACAAAGAAGATGGGAGCAAAGACTGAACTTCTTTTCATAAGAACCATATTCTCCACTTCAGCCCTTTTAATTACACAGCCACCAAGAAAGACTGTGGACATCTCTTGAATGAAAAAAACCCAAACATTTTTCCTAAAACTCTCTATCCCCTAACCAAGTTTGCCAGCTGTTTACTTCAATTACATTTCCTATTAGCTTGGCTGACTGCATGTTAAATAAACACACATACATAAATAAAAAACCCCAGAATTCCACCACCTATTACATAGGGAGGCTTTTACAGTGCAGTTATTTATCTGCCAGAGGTGCAAAGTTTGGCTGCTACAGTGTGTCCCCTGAATCCCGTTAGAGGTCCCAGAAAGAAACTACTCCAGTGCAAACACTGTTGGAAAACAATCCTTTAAGATTCAAGTGAAAATGTTGGCAAAGACACACAGCAGCACACACAGAGCAGGCCAAGAGGTCCTGCTATGCATTCTCACATGAGTGACAGGGGCTAAATATTAAGCAGCAATCTCCTAACTCTCCCTTGCAGAATGAATAATGTGGAGGAGGGAGAGCTGAAATGCTGCTACAGCATTTCTGGACACTTTCTTTGGTAGCCTCATTCTCTTTCTTTAAGAAAAAATAACGTTCCTAAACAAAGGCAGACAAATGAAAACCATTACCTTCTAAGTGAGTAGTGCTAATCAAAATAAAATCAAAGGAAAAAAAATGACAGTAAAGACTAGCAGCGGCAGCATCTATGTGAAACATCAAACTGGTATAACAGGTAATTTATTAATAGAACTATAAATCAATAAATAAACTAGAATAAACTTGCTCAATAAAAGAGAGTTAAGTCCTCACAGAAGGCTACCAGCAAACAGGGGGGACGCTCAAAAGTTTGCTAGGGTGGGGTGACATCAGGGCTCCAACTGCTATGCTCCTCTAGTGAACAAAAACTGAGTTGTTAAAAATACACAGGCCTAGAATTATGGAAGAAAAAATGCATTTCAGTTCTTAGATACTTAATCACAAATTTGCAAAACATATACAAGACACTTACGACACTAGGCAATTCTGATTCACCACATTTTGGGAAGAGAGTGGGAAAGGAGCAATGTGCTGAAGAGCCCTATCAGGGAGGATGTTCAGATTCCTAACTTTAGGCACCACTTTTCTGTATCCATGGTCAAAATAGTTGCAGCAACAGAGGCCGATAGAAGCACGTTAGATTGGGAAGGAGCCAACCTCTCCCTCCTCCTCCCTGTCCAATCTCTTCTCAGCACACTGAAATTTTGCATTTGAGATTCTGTGGGGGATGATACAACTTTCATTTCCTCATTTATTCTATGTAGTCAACCTTTAAGAACTAGCTTTTAAAATACCAGTCTTGCTTTGAAGGATATTATTTCATTAGCAGTGCTTTTGGAAAAAGGTCTTTAAGAGGCAGACGACTCACCCTCTGGAGTACCCATCTTCTTTGCACTCCTTAACCACAACACCCATTTTCCCAAACCAAGCACTTCTCAACAAGTTAGGTTAGATTCACAGACATAAAAAATTCAAATCCTCTTTTATTTCTGTACTACTTTTTTCTCTCCCAACCCATGCTAAACACTTTCACATGTTTTATGCCAGATACTCAGATGAAACATTTTCTTAAACTTTATAAATATTTTTATTTTTTTAATTGCTATATTGCCCAAGAGCCAGAAACCATCACAGACAACACTCCTGCTGCACAGGGAGCTGTGCAAATGAACCCAGAGTATTATGGTGTCTCCAAGATAAGGACTCGCATTCCCATCCGATATATTTCTTTTTCACAAAAAAGGGTGCAGTGCCAGAAGACTATGAGATGCCAGAAATGCTACACAAACATCAGTGCTGCTGTAGACACCTGCCTACCCTTCGTACAGAAGCAGCAGCAGCAGCAGCTGTGTTGACAAGGCCAGGTTAGCGTAATGCGATGGCACTAATATGCAGTGGAGTGTTTGGAAATAGCACACTTCCAAGCTTTTCTGCTCCTATCAGCAACAATGGGATTCAAGGAAATACTAGGAAGTTCACATGCAAACTGTCTGTAAAACGCGGATCTTGTAAGAATCATAGAATCGATTGGGTTGGAAAAGACCTCCGAGATCATCAAGTCCAACCCTTGGTCCAACTCCACTCCATTTACCAGATCATGGCACTCAGTGCCACATCCAATCTCAGTTTAAAAACCTCCAGGGATGGTGAATCCACCACCTCTCTAACTCAAGTAACTCAAACTTACCACCAAGTTCAGAGCAGTCCAGTGGCTCACAGGAACAAGGTCTTGTGGGTCAGAGAGACAATGTCACAAGTCATCTTCACTCGGCAGAGCCACCGAAACACTAAGGAATATCCAGAAAACAAGGGCACACTTCATTCTGAGAAGTGCCCCTTCTGCATCAAGCTTGTAATACAAGGAAGTATGAGGGAATCCCCACCAAAACCAAGTCTGCTCTATTGTTATTAGCTTCCAGATACACACAGGCATTTGGGTCAGAAAACCAGCTTTTCACACTTCTGTAAATAACTGTTTAATATTGCAATAAGAAATAGCCTTGATTTTCACTGAGTTTCGCTAGAGTTAAAAATCTATTAATTTCAATTTAATGAACCAAGAGGAAGACAAACAGGGTAATTAAAAGCCTTTGTCCTGTACTTCATATGCAATTTGAAAACCAGAAGTGCAGACAAGAACATTATGAAAGTTTCATTCAAAGGAGACATCTTACTTTAAAAGCAGCAGACAACTACAAGCAACACTGTCTCTTAATATCAGTCATATGGGATGAGAACACACAAACAATAGGTATTATCCCAGGTAACTAGTCTGCCTCCATATATTGAGTGATCATAAATAAGGTATAGGGAGGAGAGAGTCATGAAAAGGCCATCCTAGCTGCAGAATTTTATGACTGAAAAGGCAAAACCTTCCATGTAACTGAGAAGTTACACTAGAAAGCTACTGCAAGAATATAGCACGCTTTGGCTACAGGCAGTAATTGCATCATTTCCCTTTGTAAACTTCAAGACTAGAAATTCATCAAATCAGATTTACTGCTTGTCCATACAGACCAGTTTAACTGAACATTAAGTTTCAATACAGTTAAAGTCTGAACTGATATTTATTTTGCTGTTAACGTATGTTGCGTTGCTTTAGCTTTAGCCAATCCTTACTATTAAATGGAATATAAGACAGAAAGTGTTTACAAAGACTCTTGGATTTTTTTTTTCACTGAGTACATGAAAATAAATCACTGCACCTTTCCCACATCCAACTGAAGGTGTTTATTTCTGGATGCTGGATTCAGAGAACAGCACATTTGCTGAGGCTCTGGCTGGCTGGAAGCCGCACGTTTTCCACCGCCCTCCTGACTCCCTTCAGACTTGTAAATGTAACTGAGGAGATGCTTTGGCTAAGAGATTCCTAGCTAGCAGAAAACTGGAGGTCAAAGTATGCAATGAACTAGCTATAAAACCTTATCCCAAATAATTATTGTAAACATTGATATACAATAGGCTTCAGGTAAGAAAATAAACCAACAGAACCACTGGACCTCACCAGCAATTTCAAATCTTCAACTAAAAAATCTCCTAACAGCCAGACCTGATACCTTACTTGCTCTCCCATTTTTCTCTCCTTCCCCTCCTCAAATCCTGGAAAAACAGCAAAATGGGAATTATTCTTTGGGACAAACATTTCCACTTGGAAACATTGAGTGCAATTATTTAAAAATACCTACACAACAACAAGTCTTGAAAGCAAACAGATTTAGTAAAAAAAGAAGGAACATAAGCCTGAATAATCTTAAGATTCCCATTCTGTTTTTCAGAAGTATAGCACCCCTTTCTGACTTTTTAAAAAGTCTTAATCAAAGGACTTATACTACTTAAAGTTTGCATGCATTGCATACCACCCAGCAAAATGCAACCCTGTTTTGCAGGGTGGTTATGAAGGCTACCTGGAAATTTACCAAGGTTTCTGGAATGCCCATTGGGAAAACCTTAGGGATAACTGTACAACTACTACTCCATATGTATCCTAGGAGACCAAAGAGCTTTCACATTGAAGAGCTTATTTCCCAGCCACCCTCTCAATACACATCTCATGCAATTATAAATAATACAAATAGCTGCAAGAAAGGAGGACACTGGTTTAAATTCAGCCAGAACATTCACTGACCTCTGCTCGTATCTGCATAAATGCTGCATTTTATTTCACTTCTTTCTCACCTGACTACAAAGATACTATGTAAGATATACCACGGAATTCAAGAAATGTGTTTTTAAACTTGAATTTTAACAACTGTGCAAAAAAAATTTTTTTTAATGTTTAAAAATTCACACACAAATCATCACAAAGAGCCTTTGTATTCAGACAAGTGAAATTGAGATTCCTGACCATAACATTTTGCAAAGCATCAGCGTGCTAGAAACCACAGATCAGAGAACCAGACAATCTAGGAAAAATGCCCCGAAAGAGAAATTAAAAGAAAAAAAATTGAACAAAAAGCACAAACCAGCTAATTCAAGAGAGACTCATTTTACACTTCATGTTTGAGTAGCCCATGCAATTGAAACAAGCCAAATCAAAAGCATTCCCTTCATTTCTTGTTTGCAATTCTAATCACAGGGTCTAACCTGCAGTTAAGTACCCAGTGCCCAGCCTCTGAAGAATAGCCTTAAAATGCTGAGCAGAACCCCGGAAACACCCTGGTATGATTGATTCCTTGGCAGCTGGTACCCAGGACCTGTTACAAAACCTGCAACAGAGCACAACAGCACCTTCTCTTCATCACCTTTATCATTTACACTTCTCTCTCCATGGAGGTGAGGAAGAAGCACAGCACACCTGCCCAAAATAAAGGAAAAGAAGAATATACTGTTGGCCTCCTGGGGGAAGGGGTATCACATGACAGCAGGGAACTTCAAGGAAAAAGGTTGTAGGCATGACGGTATACACAAATTAATTGACCAGTGGGTAAGTAAAACAGAAGTAGTTCCTTCTATAACCACCAAGCAGCTCTCACGGTTTGATTTACTTAAAGCAGTAAATTAATCATCTAACCTCACACAAATACGAGTGAAGCCCGAATAGCTGTGGCTCACCAAGTACTAGCCAGAGCAGAAGCCAGGGTAAAAGATCTCTCTTACACTATGTCCTTCTCAAATCCTAAACCTAATATTAAAATTAACTGCAGGCTAAAATGTCGCCAGCAATTTCTCATGAATGCATAATGAAACACTGCTACTACATCCAGCACATCACAGTTCTGTAAGCACACCCGGCGAGCGTGTGCAGGCATCACACACACAGCAATACTTACAGTTACTCCACGTATATCGGGGCTTTACAGCACATACAGCATGCTTCAAGTCTCTCCATGTGCTAATATGCTATAAATATTACATAAAATAACACAACGTTTGCAAGGAAAATAACAAATTGGATTATGTAACATTCTTTTTCCTTCTCCCACTCCTCTATTTAAGAAAATTCTGCTTGTTTGAAAACGAAAGTGAAATCTTGAAACTTCTCAAAACTGTGTATACTTTCTGAAAAAATCTCTGTTTTTGTATAGTATCTCAATAATAGAGACTTATTCAGTGCAGAAAGTCAGTTTTACATCTCTACTTTTGTCAGATAAAAAAAGAGGAGAAAAACCCCCATAATTGTTTTCCATTCAATTAACTAAGTTCCTGGCTTTTTGAACACTAGATGGACTGTGTAGTTGCAGACTCACAAATTACAAACTGCTATCTTCCACAGCAGGTTTTATAAAGTCCAGTGTACTGCAAATAGAATACTTTGGTATTATTTTTCCCTTATACTTGACATAATACAAATTACATACAGAAGAGTTTATGGCCAGCTAAATGTGATAACCACCATTTCCCTCATGAGAACAACCTCTCCCTTCACTTAGTTCCATTAAGAGGATAAAAAGAAGTCCTAACTCAAACCTACAAACACCTCAATAAATCAGCAGTACACAAGTATGCTCCACTGGCAAAGGGTTCAGCTTGAAGTCTTAGTGGATGCTTCAGAAGACTTCAAGGTGGTATTTGTACTACTTTCCACTTGAGAAAACATGACTGCAAAATAAATTACCCATATGAAAAAGTACTGAAACTGTTTATCTGGACTTGCTTGGTTTTGCACGGTCTTAAACAAACAGGCTTGGATAAACAGTATAATGAAGAGGACTGATGTCCTTCTGGTTCACAGGAAAGCTGCATGGCCTAGATGAGACATCAGCCCTCCTGAGACCACCAGACCAGTTAAATGAATTGTCCAGTCAGAAGCGAGGCCCATTCTGATCCTTCCCATTAGATAAAACCTGGGAAGGGATTTCAAAGATCACAGAATCATAGAATCGATTGGGTTGGAAAAGACCTCCAAGATCATCAAGTCCAACCCTTGGTCCAACTCCAGTCCATTTACCAGATCATGGCACTCAGGGCCACATCCAATCGGCGTTTAAAAATCTCCAAGGATGGGGAATCCACCACCTCTCTGGGCAGCCCATTCCAATGCCTGATTACTCTCTCTGGAAAGAAGTTTTTTCTGATCTCCAACTTCAATTTCCCCTGGCAGAGCTTGAGCCCGTGCCCCCTTGTCCTATTGCTGAGTGCCTGGGAGAAGAGACCAACCCCCACCTGGCTACAACTTCCCTTCAGGTAGTTGTAGACAGTGCTGAGGTCACCTCTGAGCATCCTCTTCTCCAGGCTAAACAACCCCAGCTCCCTCAGCCTCTCCCCATAGGACTTGTGCTCCAGTCCCTTCACCAGCCTTGTTGCTCTTCTCTGCACCCTCTCCAGCACCTCAATATCCTTCCTGAACTGAGGGGCCCACAACTGAACACAATACTCAAGGTGTGGCCTCACCAACGCAGAGTACAGGGGAAGGATCACTGCCCTGGTCCTGCTGGCCACGCTATTTTTGATCCAGGCCAGGATCCCATTGGCCTTCTTGGCCACCTGGGCACACTGTTGGCTCATGTTGAGCTTCCTGTCAATTAGTACCCCCAGGTCCCTTTCTGCCTGGCTGCTCTCCAGCCACTGTGCCCAGCCCATAGCGCTGCATGGGGTTGTTGCAGAGAGCAGTGTGGAAACTTTCGACCTCTGCTAGAGACACTTCCAATGGCAATAAAATGACAATGTCAATGATACTTGGGCTAGGCTAGGGGCATTTTCTCTGGATTTTTACATTTACCTGTAATATACAATTTCAGATAGAGAACCAATATAAACCAATCCTGGCTCCAGCATTCCTCTGACAGCCCACCACCACATGGGCTTCCTCTAGCATGCATGTGTTGCTAACTAAAATTAAATCATGGTTGGAAAAGGCATTTGCTAAGATACCAAGATTTTTAACATGAGGATCTTAGCTGTATGACACAGCATGGAGAAACATCACACAGGAAAGAAAGGCAGTGTAACCCAAGCCCTTCTTCCACATGAAAGCTGCTCCCTGCCCCAGTCCTGCTGCCACAAGGCTCCCTCCAAACTACCAAACATGAGCACCGTTCCTGCTACTATGAAATCAGAGGAGGACAACCAAGATGTGAGTGCTGAGCCAAGAGGCTGAACCAGAACTCGGTGTCTGAGCCCTGAAATTGCCTTCAGGAGTCATGTCTGCAAAAGACCTGAGTGGCTGAAGGAAGCATGTTCTGCTCCTGAGTGATATTCAAATCTATTCCCTCCAAAAACATGGAGTTTAACACTCAAACTGCAGATTTAGTAGTATTCTGCAACAGGAAATTTAACATTTTAAGATTTCATTTCAACTAAGCATGCCACATGATTGCAATGAGCAGCTGAATAATGATATTTTATGGGAAAGAAAGAAAAACCTACCACAAAACACTGTATCACACTAATCTTAAAAAAATCCCCAAAAAACCTAAAAAACAAAGACAACCAAACCCACCCATGCCAAACAAACTCAAATATGTATTTCCAGAGGAAGAGGTAAACAACTTTTATCCTCATTAAAAAGTTGAGAAAAGTGCACACCACCACTAAAATATAATTAATACACAGCTTTCAGAAGAGTCCAAAGGAGCAATTTAATTAACCACCCACTGATTTCATAAATGACAGGAACACACAAAGGTAATGGCACCTTATAATGGAAAATGTCCTGTTTATTTAGCTGAGCAATTGTGCTGTTCTATGTTGTGCATAAATATGAGGAAACACATTATGAACTCATGACATTTTAACTTTGTAAGGTGTGACAGAACAACATACTGCCCATGATACAGGCACTGTATATTGCCTTTACCCAAGAACCTCAAAGTCACTGACAATCATAAAGGTCTTAACCTTTATGAACTCCTTTGACAGGCTTTTTCCTTGCCCTCTTCAGAAATGCTGAAGAGTTGGGAGAAAACCCCCACAATTTTACTGGTATGCTGCTTCAAACAAACTATTGCCTCATATACGGACTTTGTTTATATCTGTAGTTATCCCACTTTCATACAAAGGCTGTTCCTTGCCTTTTTCATTGCACTTCCCAGGGATAAAGCTGAATTGAAATAATATTCCTTCCTGCATTCACGAAAAGCAAAATGCCTTTGTGTTGCTACATTACAACCATCAAAGTCTATTTGACTGAACATGAAACAGAGCAACATCTGAATTTATGAGCTGTTCATCTCCCTATCTACTGAACATACCAGAAGCATCCGAAAGAGATGCGAAGAGGCTGAAGAGGGTTCAGGGAGGGAAAGGTGATCAAAGGACTGAAAAGCCTGCTGTATGAAGAAAGGCTGAGAGAACTGGGTTTGGTCAGCCTTGAGAAAAGAAGGCTTAGGGAAGACCTTATCACAGTATTCCAGTATTTAAAGGGTGGCTACCAACAAGCTGGAGAATTCTATCTGGTAAGGAGACACATGGAAAAAGACAAGGGGTAATGGGTACAAGCCACCTTTGTGGAGATTCCAATTGGACACAAGAGGCACAATCAGCCATAGGAATAGTTTCCCCCTGAAAGCTGTGGATTTCCCAACACTGGACACGTTTAAGATTCCTCTGGACAGGGTGCTGGACCATTTTGTCTAATTGTGCTTTTGCCAATAAAGATTGGACCAGATGATCCTTGAGGTCCCTTCCAACCTCATATTCTATGATTTATACTTGCTTTGAGGCAGACATAATTTAAAATAACAGACTGAAGAGATTCTTCAAGCATAAGAGTCTCCACCACAAAGCTCATTGCCAACTACAAGGCTTTCCTCGCAGGATTCAACAACATACCCTAAAATGATCGTCAGCAGTCCAACACAGCAGCAGCAAGACATACAAGGATGGATGTGGCTACCTGGTACATCAGCCTCAGGATCTCTCATCCCACCTGCCCCCCATCAGCAGCCATGGAATGACATTAATGACTTCACATAACATTGGCTCCCTGCCCACCTACTACAGGAAAAGCATTCCTTAATAGAAATCGTACCATCGAGTGCTGATCCCAACAGCATCACTGTACAGTGTATCTGGCTGAAGTGATTAGTTTGAGTGTACATATTAAATACACATTTCTGCAATTTTCCATCCAACAGTGAAATCTTTACCTAGTGGTATTAGCTAGCCACGTTTACTGTTCCTGAGGGTTTCCCATCATTAGGTGTTTATATTTACTCAGCCTGTAGCAAACCATTACTCTGGTACCTAGCTCTCTGCCCTGCCTGTCAGTGATGCCACCAGGTATATAAACATCTTTAGAAAGTGAAAACCCATTACTTTTATGCACTACATACTGTGGTTTACTTACTAATTAGAGAAGGAAAGAAAGTTCTTTAATAAATACCACAAAGCAGCCACTAACTTTTTACTAAACTGTTTAGGTTTTTTAAGGTCTTTCCAGCTTTGCTGTGTTAACATGTGCATTGACATCACAAACCAGCAGGTCTCATACCGCAGCAACAGCACCTTTGGGTTCCTTGTTAATACTCTGTTTGGTGTCCTTCATCAGAGGACTCTTAGGGACACCTCACTTCAGGACTGAACACAGAGCTATTTTCCTATGGTTAATCATGACAACTGCTCAGGATGCAAAAATGGTTTAGATTTTCTCCTCCTAAATGTTATAGAAAATATACTGCTTAAATTGCAATATATCATTCAACTGCCTGCAGCTTCCAAAATAAACTTATTTCTAATGTTTACTGTTGTAATAAACTGTATCAGAAATTCTTACCTTCTTCCATGCCACAAATACATTTTGAAAGAAAATCACACTGCACAACTCTCAGCAAGAACTCCATTTACCCATCATATTCCTCCCCAACAACTGCACTCAAGAGCTTCTCAAGTAGTCTTACCTGCAGTAAGAGCCCATCCACAGTACACAGATCCCATGTGGTAAGTTAACTAGGTAAGAAGCATCTGAAAAGAGACCAACCACAGCTAGAGAAACACTTAATCATACTTGCTGCAAGTGCTGTGCTCTGCTAGGGAAAGCTCTCGGAGATAAACAGTGTTTTGTAACTCACCAGCAGTCATCTGAGATACAGGACAGAAGAAACAGAACATTTGGATGGGAGAGGTCTGCAGTTTTTACAAAACATCAGAACTTGCTGTTGAAGCAAGCAGAAATGTCAGATCTTGAAAATTACCTTCCTCAAAACCTTCCTGTAAGGAATTCCTGTGCTGCTTGTTTAAATCGGTTAAAAGCTGCCTATTTCCTCCCCCAGTGTTATGGAGATTATTTTTTCCTTTGTAACAGCATTCTATCAAGTTCTCTGCTACACAAGTATGAAGAGCTAGAGATGGGGTGGCCTGCAGCTTATTTATGAAACTAGCTCTCACTATCTGCCCTGGCAGCCTGGAGGTACAGGAAGTAGCTGGCCCTCCTGCCCCCTGGTGATCCCTCAAGCCCACTTCTATGGAGATGCAGGATGGATGCATGGAGATAAGTTATTAAGTGATCAAAATACATACAGGAAAATAATTCATTTTAAGTATTACATGAGGGATGTAAGTAGTTTATTAACTGCATCTTCTAGATTAATTTCTAATTCCATTAGGTCATGGCACAGTGAAGTAATTTAAATCAAGGGATTTAACAGCACTTTGAGTAAGTTTAATAATGCTAAAGCTTACTGTATATATTGAAGTATTTAACTCATAAGAGCTACTTTTTTTCACTATTCAGTAAAATTAGTTTAAAAATCAAATGTATTTCATTACCCTTCCTGGTAGAGAACTTATTTAAATTTTACAAGAGTAATGAAAATAGACAATACCATTTCATGTTTAAATACAACTTAAACCTTTAAGCTTAAAAGCACTCAATTAAAAAAAATCGTACTGCTTATCATTACAAAATTAGATTCTTTCAGTGCAGTAATACTGTTCTTTTCCCTTCCTGCCCTCCCTGCCACCAAAGGCTTATGTTTTGATTTCTATCACTGAACAGCTTTTCCATTTGCTGGTGTTCCACCAGACAACATAATTTTGGAAGTGGCAGGTCTTGCCTTGAATTTGAATCCCTGCCACCAAAAATCCCATTCTTAGAGAATGGCCTTCACATTCTCAAAATCAGAATGAATAGAAAATATGTTATTGTCCAAAGTGTTTTTTTTATTTCTCTGCACATCAGCCGTTTGACTACCTTAACATCAGGGGTGGTCCCATGGTGTAATGGAGGGCACTCCAGACTCTGAATCCCAAGGTCCTGAGTTCCAGTCTCAGCGGGACCGTCCCCTGGCAGTTCAATGCCTCCCTGCCATCCCATCCCGTCACATCTCGGATGCTCAGCAGGGTCAGCCCCGGTTAGTACCGGGTGCTGTGATAGTCCCGAGGAATTCACTGTCACTGTCCAAGCTCGCTCGGCCGTGGCAGATGGACCTCAGGACTTAAAGGGTGGGGCCAGTTCTGTGCACGCTGTGCCTCACCTAAAAAATCCACTGCACAGGCTGGAAGGGCACACCCACATGGGGAGAGCCCTGCCCAAATCGTCGTTCACAAAACCTGGCCATACATACATACCTTAACATTCACAGGACAGCCTCTGAACAGGACCCGCTTTCATACCACCCCCACAGATTCTTCAACCCAGCAGCTCCATCAATATTTGCTACCTTTTGGCAAATACCTGCTACTGAGTGGTTGAATTTTGCCAGGTTTTCCCATGGCTTCTGGTTGTATGAGCAACCTGCAGGGCAGCTTTCACTAGCACCATCTCATTTCACATTTCTAGAGACCAGGAGAACACCCATGCTCAGCTTGCAGGTTCCGCTTAAGAAACCTGTAGCTCACAAAACCAGACCTTCTTATGCCATCTCCCTACATCTCCACCAGCATCACAGATAGAGGGTTATTTTTTATGTATGGTTTTAATTAAATAAAAAACCAGAAAAATCTGTTTGAAGAAAAACATGCAGACTATCTGCCATAAAACTGTCCAGGCAAACAACCTTAAAATTCCTTAAGGATACCAAATGTCCTTAAACTCAGTTTTCTGAATTAAGAGGAATACACTCTACTGCTTCATTTCCTAAGTAATTTCTTACAGAAGAGTAACATTTGGAGTTGAGGAAAAATATAGTTCCCTACATGCCAAGCCCTGCACTCCCTTTGTGACTTTCATAAACTCAAGCATTGCTAAATTCATGTAAACCTGTTAAATAAATAAATAAAGCACAAAATATTTTTTCTTATGGAATTACTTTACATTGTGCTACTAACTCAAAAGTTCACACCGTTTTCATTTCTTTATTACCAGTAGCAATCTAGGAAATGCTGCCATCAATAGTAAATCTACATGAAGTCACACTCCTCCAGTGCACTTTGTGCATAGCAATCAGTTCATAACACAATCCTGTGTTGTTTAAAATTCAGTTTATTCTTCAATTACTCTGCTAGCCCGACTCTAATTTATTATATTTTCTGGTACATTTGATTTTGGATATTATGACATTCTGGCTCATGCCATTAGAGAGGAAACATAAAATGGTGAGGATGTCTAGGGATGGCTGAGAGTAAGATAGCAACAGCCTGGAAAATTAACAATATCATTGTCTCTGTGCTCAGCTAGACCTCTCCTGTGTTAGCACTAAAAAATATTTTGGCAGTATTTCTCCAGCATAGACCTGACATCCAGGAATAGCCTCAGAGGCTCCATAAAACTCTAGGTAGTATGGCAGGCAGCTGGGGCAGTTGGGAGGGTGGATGTCAGCCTGTAAGCTCAGCTGCAAAAGAAAGGAAACACTCCCCTGCTGCTGCTGGGAGCCTACCAAAGAAACCAACACAGATCTAAAATCCACCAATACTAAATACATTGATTTTTTGGCTGGTTTTTTTAACCTTGCATTGTCTCAGTCCCAGCTACCATTTCTTTCTCACAGCTCCCAAGGTGAAATGTGAGGCAGCAGCCAGAAGCCTTCTCAGAGCATCTTTCCTGAGAACCCTGGCAGAGGGGATGGCTTTTCCTCCCCCTCCAGACTGGTGACCGACACATTAACCTTCAGGGCAGGCTGCCAGCCCCACCTGCTTACTCAGGCTTTTGCCAACAAGGGAAGCTCTCACCATGCTGATCTGTCCTTCGAAGATGCATCCTCTTTCGCCAACTTCTTACTCCTCCCTACGACATTTGGTGTTAGGACTCCTGAATCCAGAGGATGGAGGATGAAATGTCAGACTCCTGTACGCACATCCAATCTTTTTCCCTACAACAGATTCCGACAACTTCAAACATGAAAAATGCTTATGTGCCTGCACAGCTTGCTCTGTCCCACGAAATTACACACTGGGTTCTGAAAAATTTTTTCTGTTTTTCAGGAAGTGTAAACATAGCTTACAGAAAAAACACCCAAGTGTGAATATATTGCCAGGAAACCCAGGCAGGTAGGCCCATAAGATCCTGCCAGCATTGGAAAGAACTTGCAGTGGGGGAAACCTGGCTGGACCCAAATCCTTATTCATTATTTTGTCCTCCAGAAAAAAGCCCAGTAGGCTGATTTTCCCCTATAGAGTAATAAAGTTTTCCCCTGTCTCTAAGCTGTCTAGTAGCTCAGGCAGTATTGCCAGCTCTGTCTAAACCTCATGAGCAGAAAAGATTTTACAAACCACGAAGCTGCTGCAACAGTTGCATTAAAAAGACTGCCAAAAATTACATGTAGAAATGTTAAAACACAATGACTCAGGTTGCAAGCTAATTTAGAAAATTAAGAAATGCAACCTTTTAGCTTACCCACTGCCTTCCAGTTTTCCCAAGTCTCTTGACCCTATGTTTTAACCCAGTTGCTGGTTTCTTTTTAGAAGCTTTATTTCAACTCAGCAGCCCAATCCCAGGCAAATGCTGGACAAAAAAAATAAGTAGCACCAGGGATGTATAAGCATATTTCCACTGTTACGCTGCTTGATTTCACACTTAGGAAACCCCACCGAAACAGTTACTGGTGTGTGAGAAATAAGGAGTACTGTTTCATCTTGTGAAGACTGATGGAGATGGAGAAAATCAGATCAGGTCATATTTGGGTGGGATGAAGAACTGGGACAGAGGGGCACTCCCTTTCTTTTAAGTGCTATCCCGTGCCCCAGTGGATGAAGTATTGCCACCACAATGAGACAAAATAGCTCCTCTCATTTTGGCATGTGGGTACCAGGAAAAGATACCAAGTTCTTTACAAGCACAAGTTCTGGGCCCCTCAGTTCAGGAAAGATATTGAGGTGCTGGAGCGGGTCCAGAGAAGACCAACAAGGCTGGGGAAGGGACTGGAGCACAAGCCCTATGAGGAGAGGCTGAGGGAGCTGGGGTTGTTTAGCCTGGAGAAGAGGAGGCTCAGAGGTGACCTCAGCACTGTCTAGAACTACCTGAAGGGAAGTTCTAGCCAGGTGGGGGTTGGTCTCTTCTCCCAGGCACTCAGCAATAGGACAAGGGGGCACGGGCTCAAGCTCTGCCAGGGGAAATTGAAGTTGGACATTAGAAAAAAATTCTTTCCAGAGAGTCATCAGGCATTGGAATGGGCTGCCCAGAGAGGTGGTGGATTCACCGTCCCTGGAGGTTTTTAAACTGAGATTGGCCATGGCACTGAGTGCCATGATCTGGTAAATGGACTGGAGTTGGACCAAGGGTTGGACTTGATGATCTCGGAGGTCTTTTCCAACCCAAATGATTCTATGATTCTATGACAACTTTGGCTCCAACTATTTTCTCTTCTCAATCCCACATACTCCTGAGTAACCTGCCTATGCTTATGCTGCAAATCAATGCACACGCTCTGGAGTCTCCCTGCACCTGCTCTCATTACCCTGTGTTTGAAACAAATCCTGAACTGAGATTGGAGACTCGATTTCACCTCCCAGCAGGCAGAAAGTAATCATCAATAATTGATGCCAGTTGGTTTCATCTGGGGCACTGCCTCAGGCATGCAGTGGAGAGTTACAGTATGCATCAATAAAAGGAGGATTTGTATATAAAATGATTTGATAATCTGAAAAAATCCCTCCGTAAACAAAGGAAGTTTACAGATAATCGTATTAAAGATTAGTGTTGTTTTAAAACAATGCAGATGTATTCAAGAACATCTGGGAAGAAAGATGGCAGTGTTAAAAGCAAAACCTTTGGGGAAAATATCCCCCCCCCTCCCTCAAACAGAGAACAGTAATTCATTCGCTATTAAATCCTAATCCTCATCAATTCATGTTAAATCAGGGCACTTTTTCTAATACTCTTATCAATGTATTTACATTCAATTTTATAAACAAATATTTAAATCTATTTTCATCAGTTTTAATATCTGATGAAATGACTGATTGTTTCCTTTTTAATTGAAGTTTGAGAAGTAGGCTAATTTTATGTCAGAAAATTGAGTAAGTTTATTATTAAATATGGACAGAACAACCTGTGGACTATGAAAAACATGACAGCAAAAGCAATGTCTTCGTCTGATGTATTTTTATATATTTTACTCATTAGCTGGAAAATTAAGAAACAACTCCTTTTATTTATAAAGTTTACTACTTTTCTATCACACATTTACTGTTTCAAACTTTTGCTGTGGTGATTTAGGTGAAAATCTCCCCAGTGAAACCCATAACCTGTTCATGACATTTTCTATAATCCATGTTGATAATTAATAATATCTGTACACATCTATTTAAACAATGCATTAAAGAAGCTCCTCACTTACAACTTCTGACAGCAGCAGAAGAATAAAGTTACTTCACAATTAAAAAGGTAAAAACTACAGAAGTGAACAATAATTAAATTGGTAAAACATACTGCATCAGATTTTTATCTCTGTTTGTACCGTACTTCTGCTTCATGTTTCCATAAAAAATGCTTAAATGTTAGAGCTAAATCTGGAAGTATTTCTAAGTTAAGATCTAAAAATAAAGAAAGAAAAGAGAATTGTTGAAAAAACCCAGTAAGGACAGGGTTTGTTTTTTCCCTTTCTGTGCTGTTTTATTTCTTTACATAGAGCTATTAATTTTATATATACACACAAAATTGTGAAGTAAGTTCAGTGATGAGCAGAGTGTTAACCAGACCTGCACGAGCAGCCATTGAGCCCTAGCTAAGAAAGCCCACAAGGGATGCTTTGCTATAACAACATCATCATACCTGTGGTGAATTCAGTGACTTCCTTCAGAAGAGAAGCAGGCAAAAAGACTCATGTCCACAAAGGACCTCAAGGACTTGCCACTGCAGTCAAGCTATAGGGCTAGCTTAATAAGACTCAGCATGTGATACATCACCTGAAAAATAGTATATACATGATAAAAACTGCTCCTAACGCGTGGGTGCATTGAATTGAAGTCCCTTCTCTCCTGCATTTCGGCTTAACCTGTTTAGCAGGTTTTTAGGTATACACAGCCCCACCTATATCAACACATAAGAACAAAACATCTTCTTTATCCTCAAAATCAGTATCACAGCTAAAACAGAACTCCTTCCTCTTTGACACTTTGAGGCAAAAATAAATCTCAGCACAAGGCTGACATTACTGTGTGAATTAAGCTGCCTTCAGCTTACTTAAAGACAAAAGATAGCTCTTGTGAAATCCATATGGTTCTGATCGTTTGTGGGAGGCAACAGTTCTTAATCAAGTATCTTCCACTTTATAATGGCATGACACTTAGTTACGAACATTTCCTGGCTTCACAGCTTTTCAAACTTTTCAAAATATGACTTAGGAAAACGTTACTTTTTTACAGCATTTCTCTAGTCAATGGCACATATCCCTTCCTGCAGAAGAAAGGACTGTTAACAGTTTCATTTCACACTCCAGTAACCCAAAATTCTGTGTTACCACTCACTTTAGTGCTAATTTTCCCATAGATTCTCTTTTTCTGCTTACATAGCAAGACAACTCAGGTCAAGTGCTCAGACAAGCTGTGCTGCTGATTCTTCTTTTTACCACCACTGAATCACCTTCACTTTTGCTTCACTGCAAAGTTATTTTTCCTGAAGAAAGCAGGAGAGTCACAGTCAATAGATAAGTCAGCAGCTACCAGTCAAAATGGATTTCAAAGTGGGAAAAAAATGCTCCACACAACTAAACCCATAAGTATTATTTATACAGGATCACTCCAACACTGTATCAATATACCACGACTGGTGTATTTGCTGCTGTACATGCGGTGAAGCCAATTCAGCCTGTGTCACTTCCAGCCATAGAATACAAAAGCATCGGCGCTGAACAGACACGCTGAGCCATCCCCCAGGTAACAAGAATGAAGAGTGGTTATTTTGCCAGATGAAGCAGACAGATACCTTTTTTTTAACTCATGATTTCAAAAAGAAATACATTTGGTGGTGGTTGCTGAGTTGTTATGAAGCTTTGTAATGTGTAGGTACAGACCTAACCTACCCACCTTTTTAAGACATCTGTATGAAATACATGACAGCTCCACAAGCACACAAACAGATCTGTACTTTTAGCCTAATTGAGATTAGCTTTACCTTTAACAACTAAACATAATTAAAATAGTTAAGAAGCAAACCTAAAATCTGAAGGCGTTCAGTACTGGTTTAATATTAGGCAGGAAACCCTGTGACTTTTGAACAGTCAATCTTCATTAGAAGCAGCAATGACAGATTACCAATGGAGTAACTGCAAAAACAGTCCAGGAATTGACTTGCACTAATTTTTAATTAACATAAATGCAGGACAAAACTATTTTACTAATTCACAGGGTGAGCCTCCACCAGCTTGTGTCTGTAACAATAAATGGGTAGAGCAAACAAGACGTAAAAACAGGAAAAAGAAGCCAGACAGAAGGAAATCCTCATCAACCTGCTCCAAAAGAAGCTCAACTGAAAATGTTTTTTTAGAAGTTTAAAAAACAAGTTGCTTCAATTCACAGCCAGGGCAGCCCTGGGGGGCAGAATGGGATTGAATTACATGTATTGTGCCGAGGGTAGTTAGAGCTGTATGATTGGAATGGGGTTTATAGCAAACACAACCAGGACGCTTACACAACACAGTAGGATCTATGCGGTCTTGTGATGCATCGATCAGCTTTCACTTACAGCTATTTCATGCTGGTTATAAACAAATGTTGTAAACAATTTGATTTAAAAAAAACAGGTGAAAATTATATGGGGTAGAGGAACAGAACCAATAAGAAGAGGTAAGAAGACAACGAAAGGTAGGCTACTGGCAAATAAATGTATAAACTTGGAACAATAAGGAATCCTCTTCTGCATGAAGCGGAGATAGTTTTTACTGGGCTGTCTTTCTACAAATTTTAACCTCCAAACATGTAAAGGCAACTTAACAGTCCATATTTAAGTATTTAATCTACTGCAGATATTCAGTGCACCATCCATGAGGCACATACAGACATGAATTTGTCCAGCATTCTCCCTGAAATGTGACTTGCTCTGGATGTAGACTATCCAGATGCAGGATAGACTTTGACGGTGCTGTTTGCACAGGCCATTGCCGATGGCAGCGGGAAAACCAACCGTGTTGAAGTTAAAATGTGGATAACTTGAGAACCTTGTAGGGGTTATGGCTTTTCTCCTTGTTGTTGTTTTGCTTTTGCTGGTAGCAGTGTCAGTTACAGGAATAATTTGGATGATAAGGCCGTAGCCACGGAAATCCCCACTACAGGCTCTATCCTGCTGCCCTAAGAGTATGATACAGCTTGTTTCACCTCAGGACTGTGAGGTGTGCAGACAAAAACACATTCACATTCTGACAAAGTAAAATGCACCAACAAAGGTGGCTCACTGATACCAGTAAGCTTTTTTTTTAATTAAGACTTTGTTCAGGAACACCAACCAAAACTTGATAGCCAGAAAAAAAATCACAACATACCAGGATTCTGAAACATTCTTGTATCAGAAAAAAACCTAAAAACAAACAACAAACCCTCATGGGTTGGTGCCTTCAAAGCAAACAGAACATTCCTGTGGCAGAACATGACAGCTTGTCTGAGCACAAGATTGCTACTATGGAAAATCACTCCCCACAAACTGGTTTCAGTATACAAGTCAGCCTGCATTAGCTTTGCTTGAATTTCCATTTGTTTCTGTTGTGCTACAAACCTTCGCTGCACCAGCTTTCTTTTTCCTATCTATGAACTCAGCAACAAGGATTAGAACCAATGTGAGGAACAAACAAAGCCACAGAAAGGTAAGAGCTTAAAATCCTCCATCATTCATACTCTTTGCCTTTCAGGACCAAAATTTTTGAAAATGACGCTGCATTGAGAGTGTTGTCTGTGATGGAGAGCTCAGAATCAAGCAAAAATTGCATGCAAAGAAAATGAAAAAAATCTATACCCTGAGTACTACTGCGAAAGTCAGTTAAAGTGTCAACATAAAAGAACACTGACTTGAATCCAATAATAAATTGTGCTTATTCCAAATTGTTTTCTAACTAGCCAGCCCCTGGGAATACACAACACCAGCATCACGACATCTTCCACTGGCCTTGTGCAACCTCTTCAGAGAAAGCCATGGGAACATGCAGTGGCAGTGTGATCTCAGGGCCTTGGGAATAGAGCCTTTATCACACTCCAAAGTCACTCCCACTTCAAGGAATGTACAGTAGGAAGCTTGTGGATCAGTTTTTCCCACTGTGCTAAATAATATCTGACAGCTTTACACCACTCCAGGCAACCAGATCCAAAACCTGATCCCACTTCGCCTTTCTGCAGCTTCTGGGTTCCTCCCTTTTGCCCAGACAAACATGGGCTCTCCTTTAACGTGAGCCACTTCCCATTGTGCTCTATTGCTAGAAAAGGATAAATAAGTAATATTTCCATCTGTATCATTATCTAGAACTACTTATTACTACAACTGACAGTATTTTTAAACCAGATCAGTTCATATATTGGATATACACCTTCATCAAATTGCATTTTGTTCTACAACCAACGGTTCTTCACAAAAATTCTGCACAAACCATAAAACAGTGCTTAAGCATGTTCAATCTCTCCAGTGAAATACAAAAACATTGTCTTCTCCAAGTGACAGAAGGCCAGGCAAGAAGAGACACTATGCTGGACCTTGTTCTCACCAACAAAGAGGGGCTGGTGGGGAATGTGAAGTTCACGGGCAGCTTTGGCTGCAGTGACCTTGGAATGGTCGAGTTCAAGCATGTCAGAGCAATGAGGAGGGGGCACAGCAGGGTCATTACCCTGGGCTGCAGGAGAGCAGACTCTGGCCTCTTCAGGGATCTGCTCGGCTGAGCATCATGGGATAATGCCCTGGAGGGAAGAGGGGCCCAAAAAAGCTTATTAATACTTAAAGATCACCTCCTCCAAGCTCCTCCAAAATTGGTCTTTGAGCAACCTGGTCTAGTGGAAGGTGTCTCTGTCCAGGGCAGGGAGGTTGGAACCTGATGATCTGTAAGACTGCTTCCTACTCAAACCATTCTGTGATGATTCAATGCTTCCTCTCTGTGGAATGAAGGAAAAACAGCCAGGCAAAACATAACATCTGCCACTCCACCCCAAAGTAAACTAACCCTTCCTGAGCAGAAATACACTTCTATGTAACATTGATCTGACTCATTTATAATCTAACAATTACCTTTCCACCCAATTTAGTCTGGTTTATATTGTGATAACAGCAAGAAAATTGTAGACATTCTTAACAAAATGCCACAACCCCAGAGCAACATCAGCTTGCTTACTTGAAACAAAACTGAGACTGCAAATACTGAGCTATGCTACCTCAAGTTTCCATTTTTAAAACAAAAGTAGTTGCCACTATTTGGGGGGGGTAAATTGCAGAAACGGAAAACAATTTGAAATCTTGCACGTTCACAAATGACTTGACTTTGTATCAAATGGCTGCATACTTTAGAATTTGTGTTCATCACCTCATGAACAGGTCGGCATGAGATTTCCCTTCAGTTCCAGTCCACAAATTACTTGTAAAACTGACATCAGTTGAAGCAAGGATCTACAAGAACGCAACTGATTGAGATCTCTGATATCACCAAAGTACTTCAGAAAGGAAAGAGTTGCCTGCAGCCTTGCACAGCACTTTGCAAGGATGAATCCAGCTTGGGTACAGCAGTGCTACCCGGTGTAATGCAGCAGCAGGGCTGGAGGCACCTCCCACACGTACTGGTGTATAAACCAGTCCCCAGCACAGAAGCAAAAGTCACCTACCATCATTATCTCATGCAGAATACAGAGCAGGCAGCATGAAAACACATGACAGGTTTATCCCATGAACTTTGTGGACATAAATCCTGACCCCGAAAACATTTACATGCTGGCTTAACATTAAGCCTAAGAACAGACTCGCTAATTCCAAAAGAAATACTTGGATGTTTAAAATTAAACATATATAAACACAAACATCTACAGTTTTGGGACCAGAAAACACAAAAAGCACAAACCACAACATTATTACTTTTTATTGCTCTGTAGACATCATGACCCAATAATTATATAATACTGATATTTAAAAGCATTTTCATCCTCAAAAGGCACGAAATTTTCTAAACAAACTCCACTGACCTAATAAAGCAATTAAGCAGCATGCAATTCAACGGTGTCACATTAAAATATTTCTGCAAAGCAAATTAACAAAGAATTTTCAAATACCAGAGACAAGCCACCGCTGTATCGAACCGGCAACCAGCTTCCTCTGGTGCCTTTTACACCAGGGAGCATTTTAACACTGAATGAATGCTGTTCTGTTATTAGTTACAGTTCTTAATGTCTGACAGCTCTTTAAACAAGTGGCATCTTGCTGATCCAAGGCAATAATTTATATTATTTCCATGTCCAGTACACATCATGTCTTTACACATTTCACTTTGATATTGTTGGTACAACTTTTTCACAGCTGCTTTCAACTATATTAACATTTTTAAGAGTACACAAAAATGGGATAAAAGCAGAGGATGATATTTTGTAGTACTTTCTAGTATACAGTTTTAACAAGTAGCTAGCAAACTTCTGCTGTTTTTCAGTGATAAGGCCCATACCAAGATTGACACTGACAGGCTGTTCATTACACGTAAAGCCTTGCAAAAAAGAAAGTTTCACCGAAGTGGTCACTGCTTCCAAGAGCAAAAGCTCCAAACAAATGCCAAAGTTTGCAATGTCAAAGCCAACATTTTTGGCATGACAGCTTTTACTAAGCTTATTATTTAACCTGTCCCAAGAGAACAGTACTTTTCCACTCAATCACCAGCTTATATTCCTCTTCCAAAGTTTTGTCCTTACATACTTGCTCTTTTTTTTTAGTAACAGAAAATTCGAGTCTAGTTTTANCCCCCCCCCCCCCCAATATCCATAGATTTTAGAATTGTAACAGTATAAGCACTTTAAAACATAATATTACAAACTTTTTTTTAATTAAAAAGGAAATCTACTTGGGCACAATGGTGTTCTTTGCATCCTGCTGATTTCAGAATTAATAATTTTACATTGTACTGTGTTCAGGAAAGAGAATTCCATACTCAGAGAGCTGGTCATTAGGAAAAAAAAGAGTAATTATAAAAGACTCTTATTAAGTCTTAATGGGTCTAGCAAGTACACTGATATAACTTGTTTCCATTTTAAGGAAACTTGTTTTAATAAAGTCAGGGCAGCATATGGTATTAACATGTTTATTTTCCAAGTGGTAGGGACTCTAACCAAAACCATCTGATGTTTCTTCCTAAGCCTCCTTGATCTGCTGCTGGATTGCAGCTTACAGTAAAGCATTGCAAAGCCAGAAAGAACTGGGTACAGAATAAAAAATAAAATCAGTAAATCAAAGTGTTTATTTAATGAGAGTTCTAGCTCAGAACAGTTTCGCTTTTGAACAGATGCTTGAAAGCATTTATGATTTGAAATTTATTTCCGGAGACTTTCAAATGTAGCCCAAGCTAATCCCTAAGAGACATTTTTTTTTACTTCGCACACACAGACAAAAACCAAATCCCAATATCATGTAATTAAAAGAGGAATTAAAGGAAGCTCAGAAGTACTTAATAGTGGATTTCTACAGAAGTAAACATTCAGCGCTACGCATCAACAACACGGTAAGAAAAGTCACCACGGCCCGCCAGATTCGCCACTACCACAGCTCCAGCAACTGCTTTCTCAGTTAGCTGGAAAGTACTAATATTCCGTCAAAAGCAATCATAAAATATGCGCTGTTAAAGCATAAAAGAAGAAAGGTTTAAAGTTTTCTAACCACGTTTTCAGCGATAAGATCTAAGAGATGAGGAAGAAAAACAGGAGTAGGGGTCAGAGCACGGAGGGCTGGAGTCGACGCCTGGAAAACCCCCCGGGCTCCAGCGGCATTTCGCAGCCAGCCCCGAGTTCCGCTGGCGCAGCTGTAAAACACACAACCTGAAACGCGCTCCTGCAGCCGGGGCTCTCTCGCAGCTGTTCCTCTGCCTCCCCCGCACGCAGTAATCTGACTCCTTCCCAGGCAGCAGCTTCTTTAATGAAGCCACCCGAACGCGCAGCATAGGTGTGCCGGGGCACCTCGGAGCCCTGAGTGGGTTGCTTCAGCCCAGCCCACCGTGCAGCCCCGCACGGAGAGAGGCGCTGCGGGGGCAGAACCGCCGGGCTGAGCCGAGCCGGGGGCGGCGGGGCGGGGACGCCGCTCCCGAGCTCCCACCTTAGCCCCGCACGGCGGCTCTGGGCCCCGGCCCCTCTCCCGTACTTTTTGCCCCCTCCGGGCGGCTCCAGCCGTCCTCGCTGCCTCCACGGGGACCCCCGGCGCTGAGGGGGCAGAAGGTGCTGAGCCGCCCAGCGCCGCGGCGGGGCAGGGAAGTTACTCACCACCGCCGCCGGCTCCACGCCGCGCTCTGCTCCTCAGCCGCGCCCGCCCCGCCGCACGGGAGGCAAACTCCGGGCAGCAGCACTTGGGGAGCGTGTCTCTGCCGCCCGGGCCGGTGCTGGTGCCGCCGCCTCCGCCCCCCGCCGCGGGCAGCGGCGCGGCCCA
>VWZD01011170.1:233795-312386 GCA_013396695.1 Sakesphorus luctuosus | reverse complement strand
GTGCCCGCCCCGCCCCGCCTGGCGCCAGCGGGAGATGGCCGCGGCCTGAGCCTGAGGAACCACACAGGGGCACGGCGGGGGAGCCATGGAGGAGGACCCGGAGCTGGAGAGGTGAGGGACGAGCGGTGGAGCGGAGCGGCGCGGGGAGCGAGCGGGCTCTGCGGGGCCCGGGCAGCGCCGGCCTGGGGCCGCTGNGGGCCGCGGCGCAGAGGATCGGCCCCGAGCCCCAGAGGAGCGGCCCCGAGCCCCACCGGGCTCTGCCCGTGCCCCCTTGGGCCGCCCGGCCCTGCCCCGGTTGCGCCCAGAGTGCGGCGCGGCCTGGCCCTGCTGCCGCCGTGCCCTCGGACAGAGCTCTGGGGCCCTCGCTGAGGCAGTGCCAGTACAAAATACATCTTCCTACAGAAAATCCATTATTTAACACCTCCCTCCCCCCTCCCTCGGCAGATAAAGTTAAAAAAGGCCAAAAACTGGCTCTTGTGCTGCTTGTTGGTGCAGTTTAAATACAAGATGGGAAGGATTTAGGTGGTTGATCCCTCATCAGTTACAATTTAGTGAGTTGGTGTACTTGGTAAAATAAATTGAAAATAAAAACACCTTGTGTACTTATGAATTTCGGTTTTCAGTGCTAGAGATGTGCCAGCTGACCGATTATTGGAATTGCCCTGTTCTTGTCTGGAGTAATGCAAAATGTTTGTCAGTTATTTTGTCCAAAACCAAGATTGTTTTCTGCTTTGTATTTCGTTGAGACCAGGGGATTCTTGCCATATGTAGTGAGTTGTTGTGTTCCCAAACAAACACTGAAGATTAAAATGCAGATTTCTATATTTGGATACTCAGAGTAGGCCTCTCTTCCTTTTGCTTTAGTAATAGACTTTACATGCTTATACCACAATTTGTGTCATAATAGTCCTATTTGTGGGATAGGAATTATTTCACTACTTTTTTGCAAGCTTGCTTCTGAGTTGTTCACTTTCCCTGTGGCTGTTTAAATCAGCTGCTACGGTGATGTGATGACCAGAAACTTTCTGAACTGTTCTCCTTGTGGTTCTCTCCCTTAACTTTTAAGAAATCGTGTCTGAAATTGGTTGTAGAAAATAACTGTTTGCTGCTTATATCTGTTATATATTACCAATGGTTTGTAAGCAGTAGCACTGGGGTGGTGGAAGGGCTGGAGAGCATAATGCTTTCTTAAGAGGCTTTTAATTCTTGGTAAGCTATTTCTGCTCTCAGATCATCAGTTTAATAATTAAAGCTTCTTTCTATGTAGGCATGAATGTTGTTTTTACTAATGCCATTTTAAACTGAAACCTTTTTTGTTCATAGCAAGGTGAATCTATGTCACTGTTCTTCCGTGCTGTCTTCTGGTTGCTCTCGCTGTGCTGAGGACTTGGGGTCCTCTGGGCAGTTCGGGGTGTAGTGACTTGCTCACCAGCTATAGCTGACTGCTCCGTGGCTACCTCCTGGTGTTTCACTTCCCAAGAACTGCATTCGAAGTTCTATCCTTCCTCATAGATTCAGTCTGAGTTGGGATTTGCTATTCCTTTTCTGTGGCAGTGTGGTAGATAATGAGGATGAAGCTCAGTGTCACTTACAGGGTGGTGCAAGGTAGGGTTTAGCTGTCTGGTGTCTTCAATCCGTGCTGCCATTCACTTCTCTGTGTGTTTAATCAGCTCCAAACACATTATAACCACAATATAGTGTCCTTGGTGATTTACACTCTCTGTCCTTGATCCCTCTGTCATTAGTTACTTTTTCATACCCTCAGGTTTTGTAATGGCTCACTTAGCTGGTAGCACCCTGAGTTCTGTTTGTGCTGTGTGCATTTAGGTGTCATTCTTGGGTATTGCTTGCTCTGAATGTGCTTCCTCGAACAATCTTCAATATAGATCCCTTACCACTCCCATACAGGCCTTTCTTTATCCTTTGGGTTACAGGCATTAGATTCATATTCAATGGTCATATTCTCCTGTGAGTAGTACAGCAATGGTAGTTTAGGTTTCTAATTTTTAGGCTTTTTATAATATTGCTTTGGCCTACAAATAATGATCTTTCTGTTCTGTAGTCACAGTCTTAACTATTTTAGGTGGATTTTTAGTGTTTAAAAATGGGTTTATTTGGAATATTTTCAGTAGTGTGTCTCTTAATTCAGGCTTGTCTTGCAATGTACAAGTCTTAAATAAAAACTTAATGTTTTTGTATTTGTGGCTTTTATTTAATTTATCATGACGGAAAAAGAAGTGTAACTATTTTAGTCTATGTTTTTTCACATCAGAAGTGAATTTTGTGTCCCAGTATTCCAAAACATGATCTGTTAAGTCAGTTACTCTGTTTTTTGGTTATTATCAAGGAGAGGCCTCTTCATCTTGCTTTTTAAATTTCATCCTTACTGCCACATTTCCTGGTATTATTTTTCAGTTTTACTGGGTCTGACTCTTGCTTGATCTTGCATTGATGTTTTCTTCACTTTAATATGATATGAATGTGAAGTTTTCCTAGGAAGCTGAGTACTAACTTGCAAGTTACTGTGTGGCTGTTGTGTACTCTGGAGTTTAAAATTCTAAAAGCTGTAAAAACCACAGTGTGTAAAATAGTAATGATTGCTGTGTTCTACAGAATTACGTCCTCTGCTCCATCTCAGCCAGTAACCTTTGATGGAAGCATGAACTGAGATATTTTGTTTTCCTGTGACCTTGCTGGTGCATCAGTGAAGACCCAGACTCTTGAGGTTCCATGTGATTCTAAGAAAATTCTAGATTCTGTTAACATATAATAATGTTTTTGTGAAGTTATGACTCAAGAATGAGTTGGGAAAAGTTATAAATGAGCTAGTAAGAGCTGTTTTGTTCCTTTCCTCTGCAAGCAGTGCTTTTCCTATTTATTTTAACTAAATATGCACTGGTGTATTACAGAGGTCATCAATTTCATCCCTACCTAAAACCCAAAAATATTTCTTCACCCTCTTCTTTCGAAACTATTTTCATGGTGATTCTGGATGTTTGAAGTACATAAAAATGTCATTTCTCTGCAAATAGAAAGGAAGTGGCTTTGTTACACTTTGTGTCCGAAACCTTACATAATCCATTCTGACTTTCAATGGCTATAAATATTTCACAACCTTGGATACCATACTTTATTAGAAGTGCTTGCCAAGCTTGTTTGGTGCATCATTTGCTTGGAATTAACTTCCTGAGAAGATGCCACTCTGAATCACAAGGAATGCTGTAATTCCCTGTCAAGAGGCCTGTATTTGAGTTGGGAATCAATAGGCTAATACTTTTGCTGCACAGGCATCCCAACTACACTTTTTAAAAAGCAAGCTCTGTACCTTGGAGAAAACTGATAGTTCATAGAATCACAGAATCGATTGGGTTGGAAAAGACCTCCGAGATCATCAAGTCCAACCCTTGGGCCAACTCCACTCCATTTACCAGATCATGGCACTCAGTGCCACGGCCAATCTCAGTTGAAAAACCTCCAGGGATGGGGAATCCACCACCTCTCTGGGCAGCCCATTCCAATGGCTGACCACTCTCTCTGGAAAGAATTTTTTCTGATCTCCAACTTCAATTTCCCCTGGCAGAGCTTGAGCCCGTGCCCCCTTGTCCTATTGCTGAGTGCCTGGGAGAAGAGACCAACCCCCACCTGGCTACAACTTCCCTTCAGGTACTTAGAGACAGTGCTGAGGTCACCTCTGAGCCTCCTCTTCTCCAGGCTAAACAACCCCAGCTCCCTCAGCCTCTCCCCATTGGACTTGTGCTCCAGTCCCTTCCCCAGCCTTGTTGCTCTTCTCTGGACCCGCTCCAGCCCCTCAATATCTTTCCTGAACTGAGGGGCCCAGAACTGAACACAACACTCAAGGTGTGGCCTCACCAACGCAGAGTACAGGGGAAGGATCACTGCCCTGGTCCTGCTGGCCACGCTATTTTTGATCCAGGCCAGGATCCCATTGGCCTTCTTGGCCACCTGGGCACACTGTTGGCTCATGTTGAGCTTCCTGTCAATTAGTATCCCCAGGTCCCTTTCTGCCTGGCTGCTCTCCAGCCACTCTGTGCCCAGCCTGTAGCGCTGCATGGGGTTGTTGTGGCCAAAGTGCAGGACCTGGCACTTGGCCTTATTGAACTTCATCCCATTGGAATCAGTTCTTACTGTTAACAGTTGAAATTGAACTGTGTCAGGATCGAGTATTCCATATTCCGGGACAAAGAAAAACAGTGATCTTCAAGTTAAAATCAGTGTTTGAAATGAACTGGTATGTTCACTGTTACTCAAGCTGTTAAGAATATCAACACAGAAATGTACTGTAAATAGCACTCACAGGACTGAGAAATAGAATATTTAAATAAGTACAAAACGTGATCAGTAAAAAAATCCGAGCATTCACATACCCAGCCTGGAACGTATTTACCTTTTAGGAAGTTTGTGGCATATTTGTGCCTTTTTTTATCCTTGCTCTTGATGTTGTTGTTTGGGCTTTATTGTTGACATCCCTTTTCATCAGTTTTCTTAATAAGGGTCAGCAGATAAGACCAGCTTGCAGGAATTAATTATAAATACCACTGGCAGTGTCTTCAGTCTTTCACTTGACTGTAGATCTTGATATTAATTATTCAGATTTAATCGGAATACCAACATCCACTTCTATTTCCAGTCCCATGCACAGTTAAAATAAGTTGTACAGTTAGCATAAAACTCCTTAGAGAAAATTGAATTTAAAAATGGCTAATTTTTTTTCCTGGGCTTGCAGCTTGCTGTCAGGTCCTAGAGTGCCTCAGGAAATAGATTTGTGGGGGGGTTTTTCAGATTGTAGTAGTTGAGAAGCCTGGCCTTTGAGCTTGGATGGTAGTGGTATAGAGTGCAAACAGTTATTAATGCTTTCGTGAAGGTTGATTTGATACAGATGTCCCATCTCTGATTCTGGGAGATGTGGAATATGAATGCTGCCCTCCTGCTCCAGGTCTGTGCGCTTCCAGAGCTGATTGAGTGGGCTGAAGCAATTCCAGTAGGTATATTTTCATTAGAGTTTTTATCAGGATCTTTAATGAGATGATGACATGGGTGGAGATGGCAGTTTGTTAGGTTACCTAAAGTAAACAGTATTTAAAATATGCAGAGGAATAAGGACACCACGCACAGACCAGTGTGATCAAGCAAATGCAGTCTATTACACACTGCAGACTGTTTGTATAGGGTTAATGCTATGTTCAGTTGGCTAAATTGAATCTCACACCATCAGCCTACAAATCCCAATTGGTTATAATCCATATCTCACAAGTCCAGTGTTTTGGTGAAATCATCCTGACTGTTTTTAGGAACATCTCCAGTGTCCTGTGGGAAACCTGAGGAGTTCTAATGAGAAACTTCTGGGGAGTTGCTAAGAACTCCTGGGGAGTTTTTTTCCTTTACTGGACAACAGCAGCTGTGGCCTTGCTGCTTCTCAGCTGGTATCTGCCTTCAGTCTCGCAGGGTCCATATAGATCTGAATTGCTCACCTTTGATTTTTCTGTACCAACAGTTATGTGCCAAAAGCTTCCAGAGAGGGCTAAAGAGAGACCATGGTGGATGGGGAGAGCCCAAATAGCACCCAGTCCTGGCTTCACCCAGGCCCATCCCAGGATCTATCCCATCAGAGCTCTGTCTCCATGAGCCCAGAGGAGCATGGGTACACAGTGGCTGGTGGGAACCTATCATAGGTCAGAGAGGAATGGATGTCATCTTTGGGCCCATTCCCTGGACCTGATCCCAGGAGACGGGCCTACATTTCCAAGCAGGACACCCATCGAGATGGGTCAGTGCTGCAGCATCTTTGGGATGTAAGGGTGTTGCTGCTTAGGATTGTGCAATGGGTTATGGAATGCAGAGGAAGAGCATTTTGAGATCACGTGTGGCTTATTATGAGACATGCAGGGGAGGAACCAAAGGCAGGGAAAGCGTTAAGTTCAAGTCATCTGGGGAGAAGCAAGAGTGTGAAAATAGAGGAATTAGGGGATTAAAGGGTCTGGTCATGTGTGAATAGGCTGCTGGTGGATACTGTTGTCTGGCCGTGCCCTGTACCTGATCATCACAGACTGTCCTGTCTTTCTGTTAAATTCCTAACTCTCTCTTGGGTGAGGGACTCTGTTTCAGAGGAGAGGGTGTACATCTCAGTGCTGGCAACTGGAGTCAAACTGTGGGGAGGAAGGACCAAGTACTGGAACAAGTAAAGGTTTGGATGCCAGCAACTGGGGTCACTTCATGCAGCGAGTAAGTAAAAGCGTTAACCACTTGGGATTGGGGACCTCTTTATCTGTGTTGCAGTACTGGAGCAAGTGTGGGTGTGTGAGGAAGTGTGTCTGATAGTGAAGATCAAGTGGAAATAGCTAGTGGAGTGGATGCATAAGGAAGGAGCTGGAGGGTGAGCTTGTCTCCAAGAGCAAGACCACAGGAAGAGCTGTTGGTAGCATCAGGGAGTCCTGGCCAGCTCCTGGAGAGACGGTAAGGTCAGAGATGAGACACATACGTGTACCTCTCTGTCTCTACAGGCAAGACTGCAGTGGGGTTGGGTATTGGAGTCCCAGCCAGCTCTGTGTGATGGTCTGTACCAGCAGTGGAGTTGGGCTGAGGGCTTGGGGGCTCCCATACCCAGCTAGAGAGAAGAGCAGGATGGAGCTGTTGGTGTGACACTCTGTGCATCTGTCTGTGATTGGTGTGGCCAGTGGTGTTAGTATATGGTCTGTGCATCTGCCTCCTGGGAGAAGATTTTCAGCCTTGCTATTGCTCAGACCTGGGCATGGAGCTCTGCCTGGCCTCTCAGCTGTCAGATTCAGCATGATGTGTCTTCTCTTAACAGTGGTTTATAATTGCAAACGTTGGGTGGTCTCTGTAATGACACAGTGTTTTCATTACCTGTGACTGTGTCAGACATACCTCTTTATTAGCAATTATTATTTTTTTCAGTCTACCAATTTGATCTTTTGGGAAGAAAAAGATGAAGCTCTTCCCCTGAGTGAGGAATAGAAAATACCTCTCATTTTGCCTGACTTTGGAGCTTTAAACATGAGAATGTTAAAGGCTTTTGGCACATGGATTTGTCATACAGGTTATTAGGATTTATGCAATGGTAGCTTTGTCTGTAACCTTGTAATATATAGAGAGGAAAAAATCTAATACCTCAGAAATGTAAATAGGTCTTGGACCATACTCCAGAAGATAAAAATATCACTGCTTGTGCCTTCATGTTATGGTAATTGTGCAGCTTGATTGCTCAGAAAGAATTGCTACAGAAAGTTTTAAGTGATGCTTGCTATAAAAGATGCCAGACTGATAATAGGGTTCTTAAATGTGCCCCTGTCCCTAATTTCCCCTCCTATCAATCCATGTGAAAGTTCCATACTGCATTCCCTTTGCTGAAGCTGCTGCTCTTAGAATTAAAGCTGGCAGCCACAGGACTGTTTGTATTCTAACCAAGCTGTAAAAATGAAGAGCCCAAGGAATGTGGAGTCCCACGGGGCCTCTAAAAGCAAATTTTAAAAACTTGTTTGCATAGCTTTTGGCTTACTTGTGTAGAGGATACAAGTTCAGTGAGTGGAAACACATCATTTCCAAAGAGGATCTCAGCATTGTGTTTAATTTGTCCATGCAAGTTGAAAGGGCTTTGTTAAGGTGCAGTGAGTAAGAGTTATGTTGAGAGACCAATCTTAGGGAACAATGTTTGATAATGAAGGCAGGTGTGGGCTTGGAAGGCTGCTAAGATGNAATAATAATAATAATAATAAAGTCTCGACTATTTAATGGCCACTAATTCCTACCTAAGTTAATAGAATTGGTGTCACCATAGGAATTTACTGTGGTATTTTACCTGAAACTGAATCGTAGCTGTTCAAAGTATGTGTTTTGTGCTTTGTAGCTCAGATACTTTGGTCTATAATTTTGATTATAAATTGTGAAATACTTTATAATACAGTAATAATGAGGCTTTTCATCTACCTCCTAGTCAGGTTTCTCAAAACAGAATCACCAAGTGTGGTTACTGGTAAGTAAAAGTCAGACACTTTTTTCCTCTCTTGTCACCTTTGTCTGACATTGTCATTTGAAGGCTTAGGGCAAACTTTTACAAATGCCATGTGTTCTTGCTATCATCACTATAAACTAGCTCAGGCTGCTCAGATAGCAGATTCTGGAGAAAAAATAAATTTTTGCTATAATTTTATGAATGTGTATACAACATCTGTCGTATTCCAGTGGTAGGGCTTGTGTTTTGCACCCTTTTTTTGGTGTTCTTGCAAGCAGCCATTCTACACATGCCACTGCCCCTTCCTGGGAAGGCATCAGTGGCTGGTGAGGTCATCGACGCTGTACTTGGCATCTTGGGGCAGGTTAACTCTAACAGATAATAACTTACCTGGGGAGATCCTTTGCTTTCATAAATGCCTGTGGTATGACAGAGTATGCAAGATGTCCTCGCAGTCAGATGGATGCTTAGAAAGGATTTGGAGTACCCCCAGCCCAGTTGCTACTGGAATCATACTAATGACCTTAGGTGAGAGAACGAGACTTCCATGAGGAACCTTAAACCAATGTGCCATTAATAGACCAGTGCCCAGAGAAGCAATACTGCTACTGTTGTTTCTGTGGAAGTCGTGGATGCTTTTCTTTGCAAAGCCCTTCAAATGTGAACTATTAAAGGAAAAGTTATTACCTGTAAATATTTGCATGTCTGTCTGGCACAGATTTACAGATCTCAGTTTTTGATGGATGGAATGGTTTGTGCTTGCAACAAAGGAATATATACACAAGAATGTCGGACTCAGCCCCCAGGGCTCACACCCCCCATGTTCCTTCCCCCTCTCTTTGTGTTTTTTCGCTGAGTTTTTTTCTCTGTATCCCCTGGGGTTTCTTCCCCACCTGGACCTGAGTGTCTCCCATCCCTGCCTTCCTAACCCTGCCCCCAGATGTGCTGTCCAATCCCCTCCAGACCCCGCCCCTGTCAGGACCCTTACAATCCAAACTCCAGCCAGAAATAAAGGGCTTCCGACATGTTCTCCAGTTCTGTGTGTGTCTGAATTATCTCGGGAGCTGTCCCCATCCCGGTCCCGAGACAAACACACATATATATAAGTTGATCACAGTCACAAAGATGAGCTCTTCCTCTGTTACAGTAAGTTAGTACAGTTTGACAACTTGTAGTTGCAGTGATTTTTACTGTCATCTGACTGCTGACCACACTGGTGGTGTTCAGCTGTGCTCAAAATAGGTTTGCTGTGTTTGAAAGACTTCAGGAAGAACCCAAGCGAAGTGACAGCAGTGAAGAGCATTCCCAAGGTGAAGAGACAAGGACTGTGCATTTCAGCATAATACTCCAGTTTTCACACTTTATTTCTGTTCTGTATTTAGTATGGCTGTTGTTGTATTTGCAACAACTTTGTTTTTAATATTTCAAAATGTTTCTTGCAATCTTGGAGCATAGGAATCCAAATTATCATAAAGGCAAGGTGATGACTTCTTTGTTGCTTAATTGACTGCAGTGAAAAAGTGTCAGATTCTTGTGTTCTGCAAGTGGTGACTTTTTTTCTTTTTCTCCTATTTAGGAAGGCTGTGGAAGAGTTACTTAAAGAGGCAAAACGTGGGAGAACCAGAGCTGAAACAATGGGAGCTATGGGTTGGTAAGTGGGACCAAGAGGAAATGAAGGCTATGAATGATGCCAAAATCAATTTTGTATTCAATGCATGACAGAAGTCTCTGTCTTTTTATGTGCTTCATGTTTAAATAGTTTGTCTTCATCCTTTTCATCCACATACTAATTAGGGCAAAAAATTGAATCTAGATACAAAGTTCAAGTAAATTCTGTCTTCATGAAATTGCTCATCTGAGTGTGTTGAAGTCAAAGCAATTAGAAAATTGGGATTATCTTCTGTAATAGTATGTCCTTATAATGGATAGAACTGCAAAGTTTGGTTTGTAACCTCATGACTCTTTAAAATAATGGTTATCATAAGTGTGCATGTGCTTACATACTGTCCACATGTTACTAGGTTAGATTCTGTTTTAAATGAAAAGAATCCGTAGCCTGACAAAGAAATCTAAAGTCTTATATTTTATTGAAAGTAATAAACTCTCCTTTAGTAGAGAATTCATGTGTAAATTGTAGCCAAAAATGAGCTCAGGAGTCTCATCCAGTTTTGGAAAACACTTATTTTTTAATACTAAAAAAAGCCTAAACCCCAGGGGCTAATTTTTATAGCAAGAAGGGAAAGAGCCATAGTATTTAAATCTTAAGTGAAATACAATGCAGTATTCCAGACTTTACAGCTAAATTATAATGGAATGTAATGCATGTAATTGTAATTTAAAAAGTAATAACATGCTGAGAAGAGTCATTCACCTTAATGTCTGTGATAAGAAGCTATTTGATAAGAAGCTATTGGATCTGGAGATGTTCACACAAGTAATGCAACAGTTGACTGCATTAAACACATTTGCAGATAAGGTTTGGCTTCCTCCACCAACATAGTAAAAGATAAGTCTGCTCTGTTAATGAAGTTCTCAGCTAATTTCTTGGGTATGTTTGTTTTAGTTTCTCTGAAGAGATTTAAGTAGTGTCTTGCTAAAAAAAGATTATTCCTCTATGTTGTCTAAGCAGGTTTGGGTTTTTCTGTACGTTTCATTATTTCTTCTAGGGATGCAGTTCATATGCTTTATGTTAAAATAGTTTAATTGGTTTAGTCCCCTAGAGGGGCTGTAACAATACTCATCTGCTGTGCTTTTACCCTGTCAGCCTTGCCAAAATGGCCAGGTAAATGAGTGCAGATAATTAACACCATGAAGTGTTATATGTATCCAGTTCCTGTGAGTTTGCAAGTTAATTCCAGGTATGGAAACTAAAGATTTCTGCTGGGAGATAATCAAGTGTCCTTGTGCAACGTCGCTGCCACTTGTGCAGTCTGGAATACCTGCCAGGAGTGTATATGGGCTTCTGCTCTTGGATCTGGCTACTTTTACTCCTTGTCTGTAGAAGAGTAGTGGACCTGTCCGGCTGGCTGGCTGATCACCTCGGGGTGCTAGTTTGCTAAAACCTGATGCCCAAGACCTGCCAGGGGATGGGATAGCCAAGGTGACCTGTTTTTCAGAGCAGCTGCAGATTCCACTAGAATGAAGTAGTCTGGCTAGGCCAGGGTTGTGTTAAAGGCAGGGAAGAGGATTGTCAAGACTTCAGGCAGGTGAAGGCTGACATAGGGATTGTTGTGGTGATATCCTGAACTGAGACTAAGTAAGGATCCTTCTGACTCCAGAGGTATGTAAGAGTGGCTATACTGGATCAAACTAAGGATCCATCTCTGCAGTGCTCTGGGCTCAGTCCATCAGTGGCCAATCCCCAGTGCCTAGGAAGTGCTTTGCTGAATATCTTCCTTTCTGAATACTCTCTACAGAACCTTCTTCAAGGTACTATCCTAGCTTTGGGCTGTCTGCAGCTCAGGATATTATGCTCTCAGAGGTGATTTCTTTGTATGTAACACATCTCCAGGGACTTTTCCCTCTCTGAATGTATCCTTAGAGAGACTGGTTGTAATCACATTTGTCACAAATCTGCTGCTGTAGAGTTTGGCATAGGCTACTGTAGAGCTGGCATGTGCAGCTGTAAGGAAGGTAGAAAGCCCCCCACAGGCAGAATCCCAGTAAGTCTTTGCTGAGCAGTTCTGCAAGCACAACAGACAGAACAGCAGTTGCAAGCTGCCACTGCTCTTGTCCCTTTGATATTATTCATGCCCTGTTGGTGCTGCTCTGGTGCTTCGGAGCTGGCCCAACAACTACGTATTGCATATAGATGTGGTAGATGATACAGTCAGTAAGATACTTGGAAGGAAATTTAACTATGCTCATTTGAGTGTCATACTCAGCAAAATGCCATCAGGTGTAACTGATCCTGGAAGAGAGTAAATGCTGAAGGGCTTCAGAGGTTACATCTGGGGCTGACATGTAACCTTGCAAGGTGTAAACTAGTGAGAGGAAGGTAACTGCTGCTCAGAGTTCTGTGGATAGCAAATGAACTGAGCAGAAAAGTTAGTTCATGAAATGTGTATTAATAGACCAGATCCAGGAAAGCATAACTGATAGAAGAAAAGACAAGGTCATCACCAACTGGTCTAAAAGCACAGTGTTAACAGGTAAAACGCAAAACCTTCCTTCCTTGCCAAACTCAAAATGCTTACAGGTGTGTTTCATGAGGACTTCTGGGATTTCCTCAACCCTTTATCAGAGGAGTCCTGGAGAAGAGATGCACAAACCCTGGAGACATCTAGTGTAAGGCCATCAGTCCTGCATTGGCACTGGAAAGTTGAAGCAACTCGGCCTATGAAGAAAAGATGTGTTCTGCCATCTGGTTTTGGGTAAGAAGAAGCAGAGGCTACTGCCTACTCATACTTCACTGATTCCAGTGTATGTTACTCTGCAGCAGCAGTTGAATACTGGGGAACACATTTCTGGAGTCAGTGGCATTTGACAAGAGCTGGTTAAAGGGAGGTGTATGGAGAAGTGGCATTCCTGGGGAGGGAAGTTACATTATGCATACCATTACAAAGAACTAGTGTCTCCTGGTGGATGTTGGTGGCAGCCTTAGCCAGCAAACCTCTGAATGCTGTTTTGGGACTGCCTTCAGCTTCAAGCTGATGCTTGATTACCCTCTGGAGTGATTAGTTCTCCATAGCTCAAGTTCACTGTTTGTAAAAGTTCCCCAAGCACCTCTGCCTGACTTTTTGCTATCTCATTGTTTAAGATAGATAGTCAGCTGCTGCTGCAGCCTAAAATGCAAGCATCCAAGCTAGCTTAGCTGGCAGGTACAGCAAAAGTGTATGAAGCAGTCAACCTTTAGCACAGTCTCTCATACAAAGACTCAGCCTTCTGATATGAAACAGCATTGCTAGTATTTCTTCCAATTTGGGAATGTTTTGCTGGTGTTTCATTGTCTTCCCAGTTTAATGTGAATGACATGGGCAGGTGCTGCAACCTGTACAGGTTAGAGGCTACTAGAAGAAAGGCTTGTCCCTGTTTGGGACAAGCAACCAGCAGGGAAGTTGGCAGTGATACTGGGCAAGACCTTGTGCAGGAAGGGAAATTATCATAGACTCTCTGGACTTGGAACGACTGTCAGTATTGGCAGTGGATTGCATGAACTCTTAGTTGGTTAAGAGTCTTAGTTCACTGGGCTCCATACTCTCAGGACTGCTCAGGTAGGCAGTATGTATGTCCATGGTAAATGAATCAAAAAAATACTGGATATTTGTATTTGTAGATTTCATTCAGCAATGCATTATTTCTAGTTCCTGCAGTGTTCCTTTTGTATGTACTCTGTGGCCATGGTGACGCTAATTGTGGGGATCTCCTACGTCCTTATGATAACACATGATATAGATTCTGCTTAAGATGTATCTGGCTCAAGCATTAGTACAGCTAGTCACAAATAAGGAAATGTCTGAGAGAATGGGAAGGGAGAGTCCTCTTCTGAAGGTGTCTTAATCCTGGAAATGTTGAGCAGAAGCAAGCAGAATCTGGGGCTGAATCTCAGCAATGATGCTGTGATGCTGAATTTTGAGAGGAGAAAAGACATCAGAGCAGCTTCTGGGAGGTAACCAGCTGCATCCAGGGTGAGAAGCTGTGGACAAATAGTGCAAGAAAACTTGAAATGATTAGATAAATTTAGCCTTGTGTCATCAGAGGCTATTGGATATATATGAAATAAAGGTGTAAGGTATTTGGGGTTTTCCCTTGTGTGTCTAGTTAAAATAAAGCTTTAAAAGTTGAGCTTTCCCTAAGTGTTTCTCTTGGTGCTGTGTATGTAATTCATAAGCTTCTTTATAGCAGTGGAGTTAGATCCCCAGTTGTTGTCCTTTATTTTAGAAAAGCAGTTAAAATGCTACAAAAGCTGCTGTATGAAAAAAGTTCTAGAGGTTTTTTTTTTTCTCCATTGGATAGATCTTATCTTCAAAGATGCTGGTAGCATGTGAGCTAATGCTAAACTGAATGTAGCCTTCTGGTCTTACTTGAGAAGCTTATGTAAAGTAAGAAATGGAAAACAGGATATTTTTGGAGGGTTTGTTCAGCTCTGCATTGTAGGAGTAGATGAAATTGCAAAAAGATAAGTTTTGAAAGTATTACATTATTTTTAACTGTATTTCTTGTAAAGCAATTCTAAAATTGCCTTCATTCCTATAGATAGCTCTCTATTCAATACCAAATCTGGTAGAAGTACAGCAAAATACAAAATAATGACGAGGGCACTGGAACTGTGAAATGCTGTACTGCATCTTGTCTTTGAATGGGTGTTGTGGGACTGTGCAGAAATTCTGCAGTGTGATTCCCCGACAGGTTTCATTTGAATGTGAGGAGAAGGAGAAGGAGAAACAGGGTGTAGATAGAGCTTGCAAAGTAACCGTGTTAAAATCTTGTAATCAGGGCACATGTTTCTATTCCAGGTCAAGTTGTCACTGGGACAGATTGCCCAGAGAAGTTGTGGATCACCCCTCTCTGGTAGTGTTTATGGCCAGGTTGGATGGAGCTCTTAGCAACCTGGTCTAGTGAAAGGAACCCACAAGAGCAGGGTTGGAACCAGATGAGCTTTAAGATCCCTTCCAACCCAGGCCATTGTTTGGTTCTACAAAATCCTGAGAGCTGTACCTAGTTGCCAAGACCATATTTAAAAGCTTGTGGTGTCCACCCAGGCATCCTCTTTTGTGAGGTCCTGTGTGAAGGGATAATAGTATAGACTAGTTGGTTTGGCAAAACAACCTCTTTGCCTTCAGTCACTCTTCTATTAAGTTTGGTATTTTCCATGGCATTTGGGAAATGTAGGAATGTATTTGTCAGTTCATCCATAATGCACTTTGTTTTCTGGAAGGATGTGCTTTACTTTGTGTGATGAGCCTTACTGTGCCAAGCTTGTTTGATATGTCCAGTTACTCAGCAGAGAAAAGGCTGTGGTGCATGGTACTGCTGTCTTATGTTTTAAATGGTTTTGGCATATTTTTACTGTTAAGAACTTGTATAGTACATACTCTTCTGTGCTGAATGTCACTGCTACGTTATTGGTTGGAAATTCTGTGTTATTGCAAAGAAGTTGACTTAAAAGTAGAGTTAAGATTTGACCTATGTTCACAATAATTGATTTAATTTTTCTTTTCTCAAAATACAATGACAATGCATTTTGAATTACCATTGCATTTTGACAGTGCATTGCATTCACTTGGTCATTGCATAGTGGAGTGGTTTGGAGGTGTGTGAGACTTACCTGTGGAGGGAGGCATCATGGTCCCGTTGGTAAGAGTAGCTTGGTTTAGCTTACTGGAGCATGCAAAGCAGAAGTGAACCCGAGTGCTGAGTGAAAGCCCTGCTACGGAACTAGAGGCTGTTTTGTACACGAGACTGCTCCAGCATTGCGGTGTATGTGCTTCCTTCAGTCACTCCTGCAGCCCTGCTTGGGGCACACTTCAGTTCAAAACTTCAGTGCTCTTGTACCATGTCTTTTTTTTGTTGTTATAAAGAAAAGCTTCTAAAATCAGTTCTGTGGTACTGTTTACTAGTCAGTAGTATTGTGTCCCACCTTGCACAGGCTGAGCTTGCCTCCCAGCCCTTCAGAACTCACACTGAGGGCAAAGCTGTCAGTGAACTGAGCATTGCAGGATCAGACCCTACAGAAAGCCAAAAGCTTGTCTTTGGCCATATCCGTTTACTCACCATTAGAAATGCTCTCAAGGAGATCAGTGGATTAATGCAGTTCACTTTTAATCTTTAGAGTTCTTTATGTACCGTGGATATATGTAAACATGCACTTGTGTGTGTGCATGTGTAATGTTGGACATGCCATACATCTAATTTCCTTTAAGACTTAAAGGCAGAATTTGCTTTGTTGAAGTCCGAGGTCAATAAAACTGAGGGCTAATGTTTTTTCTTCAGTTCCATGACCTACTGCTGCTCCATAAAAGCCTGGTGGCTCCCTTTTATCACTATATGATGGATGAACTAATGGCTTCTTGTAGCTGACTCTCAAGTTCTGCATTTCTCATCAGTTTTCATTCTTAGTATAGCTCAGGCAGCACTCATAGTGTCAAAAAGAAGTTAATTTATTTAGGGCAGATTGTCTCTTTCTGATGCTATATTTATTAGCACTTAAATCAATGCATTAGCTCTTAAGAAAAAGCAAGAGGAAGGAGAACAAATGTGAAATAGTTTTAGCCTGGGTGCTGCCTAGAGAAAACTCCATTCCTTACTAGGAAGAGTTGGGTTATAGAAGTTTAATACTGACATAAGACACACGATGAACTTAAATGTTGGCTGGTTTGTGTTATGTCTTCAGTGTAAGCTGTGCCATGGCGTGTTCAACACTGTGTTCAGAGGTGATGTAGCTTCAAGTGGAAACCCTGTGCTACTGACAGTTATTAGCCTTGTGTTTTAACTCAGTAATACAATGAAAGGATAAATATTGCCTCCCTGATTTGCAAAACAGGTATACTAGATAAAGGTCTAGACTTTTTTATCACTTATTTTAACCAGGATTAGAGCAAAAGAGTGTAGATTTCTGTGCTGAAAGTTTAGAAAATTCTAAATCTAGCTATGCTATAGAAATGTGTCAGGAAATATGTAGTGGAAATAAAAGAGCATGGCTATTCAATATATACTTGTAAAATTACTCTCCTAAGTTCTTTGAGGATTTAGGACAACAACAATTATCAGGAATGCTTAGTAGGCAGATGTGAAGCAAGACATCATAGTAAATGCCATGTCCAGTTAAGTCATGAAGTATACTAAATAATCAGATGTGATTTTTTATTGCAATTTGCTTGTTGTTCTGATACCTCTGATTGGTCAGAGGTGTCAAAGGTTTTTAAATAGGGTATGGTTTCTACACTTAGAATAAGCAAGTAGAATAGATGATCTTAAAGTCGTCGTGTTAGGATTCCTTGACTGTAAGTGGCAGTGTGATCTCCAACAGCTCTGACTTTTTTAAAGTAATCCCATAACTTCTCTCAAAAATACTGTAAAGACAAACAGTATAGCAGTTCCAACTATAAACAAAGTCTTCAGAGTGATTTTTGCCTTCTGTAAGATTACACTCACACTTGGTTTTTCTCATTCATTCTTTAAAAGCTGATAAATTGGGAATAAGTAGAGTACAGCTGATACCAACAAGATAAATATATGATACTTGTTTATTGAAACTGGCTGATAAATTGTGTGCAAAAGTGTTAAGCTGTGAGAGGAGAGAGTCAAAAAAACTGAAAAATAGTTGGTTAGGTATCCTTTCTGTTTAAGAAAAAGAAATAATACACTTTGGTAGTTGCCAGATATAAGTTAAAATTGGTATGCCTCATGTATATGTTATATCGCTACAGCTATTTGGTTTCTTCATGCATGTTTATCTTACTTTGTGAATATCAGAGTTCATTAGATAATGCTGACTTTAGAAGATGGTGATCTTTATTAACCATTCTGATTTGACATAGAAAATTTTACTAAATACTTGATTCCTGAATACCTACTTTGAACATTATCAACCTTAGAGTATATTGTCATCTTCTATTTCCCCCTGCACACACTACCTGGTGAAAATCATGTCAATTTTTACTGTGTTGAAGTAAAATGACTTTCTTCCCATAAAGAGAAAGACATCAGGAGAATGGAGATAACCTTGAACATGTTCTTCTGTACTGAGAGTTTACACTAGGTGGCATGCAAGGAAAGCCAAAATCACAAATCTGTTTTAAAATCACTGAAGTTTAAATCTCAGACTTGTTTCAGGATGTTTTTATCTTGTCTTTTCATCACTTTTACATGTCTTTACAGGTTGAAATGTCCTCTTGCTGGTACAAATAAAAGATTTCTTATTAATACCATCAAAAACACGTTACCATCTCAGAAAGAACAAGACCAAGAACGTGAGCAAAAGGAAGACAATAAGGAGTCTGAGCCAAACAAAAGCAGGAAAGAAGAAAAACCAAAGAAACGCAGAATTCACCCCTATACACCCAGCTTTCAGTCTAGAAGGAGAGTCAGCTACTCTCCTCCACGGCACCAATCCAGGAACCAGCACACAAAGGATAAGCATGAAAAGCGGTCGAGCAAGCGATGAGGGGAGGAGAGTGACAAGTATGTGTTGTTACAAGTCAGGAATGTCATTAAGTGTAGGGCAGCAGGGATGTCTCAGTTTTTCAGGAAGAGTTGCTGTTCAAAGTTGAGTTTTGAACTAGCTTGCTTGTATGAGAAGTAACCTTGAGGTAGGTTTAGAAAATGTTTCTTTGGGACCTTTAAGAGAAAAACAAAGTGCAGCATAAATCCTTCAGTTGTAGAACAGACATTCCTTTCCCTTTGCTCCATTGCTCTCTCCCCTTCTAAGGTAAGGGTCTTGCTGATGGAGTGTGATTCGTGTGTCACTGTCTGATACAAATTATTTAGTCATGTCACTCTTTTGGAAATAAAACATTAAGCAGAAATCTATTCATTGTGTGAAGTTTACAGAATTTCTTTGCTGCTAACAGATAAAGAAGCTTTGCTTATTTGGGTTAGTTTAGTTTTACAGAACCTAGAGGAAGGGAAAGCTGGTCAGTGCCTGGCCAAGCACATGCATTTTTTATAGAATATAAGAGATTGCTTTCTTTAGTATAAAAAGAACAAATTTAAAATGGGCAACACTGGCTTTGCTTTTCAGGAGGAACTACCAAAAACACTGATTTTGCTTGTTACTGTATATTCATAAATCTATCATAGATAGTAATAAACATTACCCCTAAAAAGTTGTAACTGCAATAATTGTCTCTGTTTAGACTTCCCTCTGTAAAGAAGTAGTTTGAGCGGTCTGTTGTCACGGTGCTTTCAAAACAAACCCTGAAGACAGAATTTTCGTGTTCTCTGTCCACTGCTAGGAAGTTTCAAAATAATTGTGTAATACTAGAAATGCAGAGGTGAAGCTTAAAACCAGTCAAATGTTCACTTTCCAAGCCTGTGTGACAATTCTGTAGTGGTACAGTTCTTAAACTTGTAACTGGGAGCACAAACAATGACCATTGGCATATTCTACGTCTCACTTCTGTTAGTGTTACAATAACAAACTTCTGTGTGAAATGTTTTGTATTTCATTGTTCTCAGAAATAATTGTTTTGAACATAGGTTTACGTTTTTAAGTGTGGTGACAATAAAATCGAAAATGTTCGTTGAAAGTGCCTTGTGGAATTCATGCTCTTAATGGGTTTCTTGATGGAAATGTGCCCCTCTCCTCCAAGGGAACCAGGGCTTCGTGGTCCTTCCGTGTTGAGTCAGGGCAAGAGTGCCACCTATAGGCGTATCTGCGCCTCGCTTTGCTGCACATGCCTGTCTTTTGGAAAGCTCCCGTTAGCTAGGTGATGGGAGGATCAAAGTGGAGGTCTGCAGTGACTGCCTTTTGGTGCATGAGCTGGGAATTACTCTTCTGAGTAATGGGAAGGAAATTAAACTGTCTTGTAGCCCACCAACAACTGCTGGGGTCATCATATCCAATGAAGTAGGATACTTTTACATTTCCACAGAGGAGTTGTGGATAGTTCCTCTATTTCCCTGCAGGAACTATAGCACTAGAATAGAAGTCCCAGCCTTTCAGAAAATTTGTAATAATTCAAGTGGGATCAATGAAAATGTAGTATCTTGGAGAATGTAGAGCTGTCTTTGGTTTAAATGTATGTGTGTGGCTCGGCTTCATGAGCGCAGATTTGGGCAGGGCTCTCCCCACGTGGGTGTACCCTTCCAGCCTGTGCAGTGGATGTTTTAGGTGAGGCACAGCGTGCACAGAACTGGCCCCACCCTTTGCTCCTAAGGTTCATCTGCCACGGCCGAGCGAGCTTGGACAGTGACAGTGAAGTCCTCAGGACTAGAACCTACAGCCCCCAGTATTCCCAGGAGGTCTCCTATCCAAGTACTAACCGGGGCTGACCCTGCTGAGCTTCTGAGATCTGACAGGATTGGGTGTCAGGGAGGCATTGAACTGCCTTTGGTTTAAATAAACCGATGTTTTTTGCAGCCCTTCTTTTGCTGGTCGCTGGTTGTGCATTCCTTAATCCTTTTTGGAAGGATGGCAGCTATAAAACCAACTGGACTCTGCTGCTGCAGTGACAATGCTGAATGGATGTGACTGCAGCAGAGAATTTATTTCATTGTTGATCAGGATTTGGACTGGAGATGTTCCACAGAATAAATTTTTGTGAATTCCTGCTGGTCTGGCTTGTGCTGGTAATACATTGTGCTGAGAGCTTTCCACAGTCAGACCTTCAAACACCTCTTTAAGATAAGGGCTGTTGTTGATTCTGTGTTAACTTACACCAGGTTTTCAGGTAGGGAAACTGATTAGAGTACACTTTCAAAATTAGTCTGGATTGTTGATAATGCTTACATATTGGAAATGCTCAACTAAAGGATCTGACATGACCTACACAGGTAACTGGGGACAGTCTGTTTTCTTTGGTGGTGGTGGCGGTAGGTTCAGTTCTAGTTCCACGTTTTTCTGACTTAAAGAATATGCAGGAGTTACTCATTGTGCATTGGTTAGTTCCATTTCTAATGCTGTCTTTCATAAGTGTACGTAATAAAAACAAAGCCCTCTGCTGCTCATTAACTGTTCTTAGGGCAGCTCTTCATAGAATCATAGTATGGGTGAGTTTGGAGAAGATCCCAGTGGTCATCCATTGATTGTTTTTTTAATAAAAAATTGGGTGCGTAAAGCCAGATTTGTATTATGTCTGGAATTGCTCATATTGTGCAGCACCATCATTGTGTTTATAAGGTATGTTAAAGATAGTATTTAACCCTGAAAATTAAAACTTGGACATGACTTTTAAAAATGTGTTACTAACTGCTGGAACTCAGAATACTTGTTACTTGTAAAAGTGCCCAGTTCTTAAGTATAAGTACATAAATAAATAGTATGTTCTTGGTCTCAGCTTCCCACAGTAGTGCATAGCAGCCTAGTTACTTCATATGGGAAGGGAATGTGCCTGTAGTGTTCCTTCAGTGTCACTTCACAGGTGTTTCTTGTTTGTCTATGAGCTACCGCTGTTGTCTGTGTTTAGTTTTAGCGCACAGTGTGGATGATGGAGTTTATTCAGGTGAAGCTATTCTCTTGCCATAGCCAGAAAACCTTGCTTATTAGACTTTATTATGTTGGACAGAAATCTTCCAAGTGCTTGTTTTCACCAATCTGATACTGAAGGTAGATCACAAAAGTATGTGAGGAGAGGAGGAGAAAACATTTTGTAGCCTTTATGAAATGCTTTCATTAGTTTTGACTTTCAGATATATAGTACCGTGCAGTTCTTACATTTATTGTATAGCCTCTTCTCCTTTGTAAATCCAGTTTGAATTATTTACAACAAACCACGAACATCCAGGAAAAGCCCAATAGATTTCACGTATAACATGATTTAAAGACAAAAACAGACCCTCTTTTTTAGACTGGTCAGTCCAAACCTGAAGTTTCTTGAGGTGCAGTTGTAAGAGTGTTCCTTAATAATCATGACACTTCTACTGAAAACTAGTTAACAAAGGAGATGTAAATGTTTGTAGATCAATAGAATAATGTAGCAGGAGGGGGTTACTTTTCCTGCACAGAACTGGGGTTTTTTTGTTGTTGTGGCTGTAAGTTGATCACCAAGAAACATGTTTCCTCTCCTGTCCTGTCAGAGCTCTCATTAATAATCATGTGTTTTCAGTTAATTAAACTGGAACAACACAAAAGCAGACTTGCTTGGATAAGTAGCAAGAAAACATATCTGGATTGTGTCTGGAGAAGGATTTTATTAATTTTATCAGTGGAGTCACTGATCCACCAAATCTTTATTCATGTGAGTGATCTTTGCACTTGCAAATAATCCTGTTGTAGCTTACCATCTATGAGTGAAACTTGTCTGCATTAATATACACTTTGTTTTAGTGACTGTCAATAGGAAATATTCAAGAGTAAATGCTAAAGGATGCATAGCTCCAATTAAAAGAAAGCCTTAAAAATTTTGCAAACAATATGTATTCACACACTTAATTTTCAGATACAATCATTTTAAGACAAAAAAAGCTCAAATACTTTTATGCCAAATATTTAGCAGCCTCTCCAAGTCTCAAATGAAGACTGTGGATGTATCTTCCTTGATTATTTTACATCATTTTAGTATTGCTTAGACTCTGAATTTATTAAATGTGGTTTAATCATTCTCAGTCCATTACCTCTCACTTTATAAAATGTTTCTAGAAGGCAAAATCTGTGTTGAATGTCAGAACATTGAATCTCCATCTGTGTGCAGCAAAAAGTGAACTTTTGTTTGTAAGAGAAACCAAAAAGAATATACCATATTTACACAAAATTACTGTTCATACAACATTCGCTGCTACCCAAAATTGTGAGCCTTGTGTTAAAACTGGAATGTTGAGCCAAATAGTTTAGGCTAAGGAAATGGTGGAAGTTCTGTGTAACTCTCCCAAGAGCGTTCTGTATGTTTTAAATTGTGATGCTGTAAGGTCAGCTGCATAAACATTGTGTGGGAAGGGGTGTGGTGCCCTTGAGAGGGTTTATGGTCCCCTAGAATGTTACTGTAGATCTCTGGAGGAGGGTTCAGTTCTGCATCTACGACTTCCTTGTAGGCTCATAGGCAGGTTTTCTCTTTGCGTATGTCTGGACCATAAATAGGCTTTGCATGGTGGTAACCACTGTAGGCTGTGTTTCTCACCTAATTTCTGTTCTGTTGGCTGCTCTGCAGGTGGCCATCAGCTTTCTGATGTGGTCGTGTGTGGTAAGGTCTTGCAGCCCTGTTGTCTCCAGACCTTGTAGACACCACTGCCACATGCCTTGTCTGTGGGTGGGGACAAGCCATGGCCAATGCAGCTTTGGCAGTGAGCAGGGCAGGATTAGTTTCATCTCTGTAGTGGGGATTTGAGATGTAGGAATATCCAGCATGGATACATAGGGATGCTTTGAGAAAATCATATCACAACCTCATGTTGATAAGCCTCATGTTGATAAGCACAAAAGCAAAAATCAAAACTGTCAGAAGTGAAGGTAATGGCATGTTTAATTGTGTGAATGAGAAAAGGCTGTCTAGACCACTATAAAACCCAGCAGAACTGAGTATTTAATTGGACTCTTAAGTCTTAAAAGTACAACCTCAGAGAGCTGACAGAGCAGAATGGAAATCCTGCTGCCTGCCCCTCTTGCACCTGCACCGGTGCACATTTGTGTGGGAGAAGCCATGACTACCCTATCGCACCCCATTCCTGTTCCCTTGAGTGGCAAACAGCAGAGTTAGTCTTTCTTCTCACCAGTTCTGACCCATCTCAAGTTTGCGCTGAGATCACAAAGATCCTTAACGTTTGTCAGCTTTAGGGCTAAAGGCACGAGCCCTGAAACTTGGTGGAGTTGATTTGATGCTTGTCACAACACATGGTAATTAAAATAATACAGAAAACTAACACATGTGGCAGCTACTTAATCCCTGATTTTTGTATGTTTAGCAGTTTCAGTGAAGTTCACCCTGTGGAGATCCTTCTTTGGTTTGTACCTCCAGCCAGTTGGCCACTGCGGGCCTCCAGCTTGGGGGTGTTCGGTTTTGTCATGGAGGACCTGAAAGAGAAGCATGAACACAGGACCATGGTATGAAAGAGAGAATGTAGGGACATGATGTGTTGTGTAATTGGGCAATCAGCAGCCACAGTATTCTTAGTGTGATCTCGGTTGCCCCTCCTGCCCAGCAGGAGCACACACATTCCCCTCCAGGGAGGCATGTCCCTGGTCTTCTCTTTGCCATGAAACCCGTGGCCCAGCCAGGCTGTCCATGTGTTCCTGGAACACACATGGAATGGCAAAAGCCTGCAGAAAGAGCTACAGCAGCAACATTACACTCAGCTCAGTATCAATTGTGTAAATACAACCAAAGTCTGGTTTGGGGAAAGATGAGTTTCATTCTGCTTTAGACTCTCCAACTTTTCCTGAACAGGAACTGCCTGTGTGTTTTGAAACACCCCACAAGGGGTGAAAGTTTGCCTAATGCTAGTTACTCAAAATTTCTCAGAGAAAAAAAACACCAGGAAGCAGCTAATCCAACAAGCAGCTAGTCCAACAGCAAGGATCAACAGTTGCTGGTAATAAGCCATTGTTTAAGTTCCATAATAAGAATATTAAGAAAGAAATACAACACACAAAGGAAGCCAAGGTTCTATGTTAGCTGTTACTTTGTCTTAATTCTGTGTATTGTATTCCAATACAGTTTTTTCTCCCTACCATATTAGCAGACACCAGAGTAACAGCAAAAACCAAAACAAAGGTAAGCAAAGTACTCCGTGTCAATCTGGATGTCTAAACTTTGACAACTCTGCCCACAGTAGACCCCTGAACTTTTCCGCGTAATTCACTCTGTTGCTGAAGCAGTGGAACAGTGATGTTGCTGTGGTTTCAGCAGGTTACTGGTTCAGTTTCTAATGTGCCTCCAGCCAGTGCTCGTGGTTAGTACTTCTCTGAACAAATCCATGCAGAGAAGACACTTGCAAAGTCCTTGGAGAAGAGAATATGTTTTGTCTAGGAAGGAGTTCAACTCTGAGAGTTGCCCCCTTCTTTCCTGTTCTTGATTTACAAAGTTAGGCGATGCCTCAAGGAGACACGAGTGAAGTTTCCCATGGTCTGGCCCTCCACCTCCCTCCCTCAGGACTCCAGCAAGATGCTGTGTGGACATGGCTGCTGGAAAGACTTCCTTCATGTCAAACAGCTGAGACCATGCCAGTTAAACAAATCTCTGTGAGAAAGCATAGGCTCCTAGGAAAGCAAATGGTACTGTGCCAATAAGTAAACCCTCATCTGGTGTGAATCAGTGAAGTTGTGCTGCCATCAGCAGAGCTGATCTGGTTTGCGCACACTCAGCACCTCACTCTGTCTCCTTTGGTCTGCTGACATGTAGGTTAAAGAGGGAGGGAAGCGAGAAGAGCAGTGTAGGATCAGCAGCAGCTCCCACTGGTCCCATTTTTTACCCCTGGGTCTCATGGTTTGTATGCTGCTTTCCCCAGCCTTCAGGACTGCTTGTCTAGCAGCAGGATTTCACATCACCTTTACTTGAGGGTGAAGACCACAAGGCTCAGGGCAAGTTCTCCCTGAACTAAAGCTGAAAGGAGATGAAAATATATTTTCCTTCCCTATCACTAGGCTTATATATAAGTTGGCTGGTTATCCTATTGAAAATTTTATATCTATAATGTGCTTTGCAATAACATACAAGGAACTACAGTCACCCATACTGACACGTGGCATTTGCAGGGTGTGGGGCCAGAGCAGGATAAAGCATCCCAGGCTTAGTGCTGCACAAGCACAGCTTTTGGTCTGCCCTGAGCTCCTGCATGCAATCTGCCTGAAAGAAGAACTACAGACCTGCAGGTAGGTGTACAGCTCCGTGCATCATCTGCCTGGAAAAAGGACTTGGAATCAGCCCCACTGTAGGGAGTTCCCTTCTTGAGGATGACTCTGGGTCTGCTTCACCAACTGGTCCCATTTAGACCTGAATCTTTGCAAGAATCTTCTTGCAATAAATAAGGGACCACGAAGGCAACAGCTCTACTTTTCTGTAGCAGGACCTTTTGCATCTTGCCCATAAGCTCTTTCCTGTCTGAGAAATGAGTTAAACTAGCAATAAAAGCCCACTGGAATGAATTTTGTTTAAACTCCATTTGTCTCTGCCCAATTAAAATAATTTCCCAGGCATCTCCGCCTTTGGGAAGGAGCAGAAAGCCCCCACCGCACTCTCATTACTTGAGATTCACCTCCAGCCGTCACAGCCAACATTTTTTTTTCTCCTTTCTAGGTTGAGTTCTTTAATAACGCCATGTCTCTTTCAGTCTAGGCTCCAGCCTGGGAAAAACAAACCTGCTAGCTTGGCGAAAGCCAAACACACACGGCCCAATTACCAGCTTCCCCACTGTTCCTTTGGGCTGGCTGGTATTCTCCCTGCCTTTGTTTTGCTGCCTGCTCCCTGCCTCTGAGCAGCTTCCTTTGACTGAGCTCCATGCAGCCGGGCAGAACGAGATCCAGCAGGTAAACTGAGGAAGGGCTATTGTCCAGCTGCCCCTCTCCTGCAGGCCACTGCGGTTTATCTGCCAGCAGAGTTTCCCGTGTGCATACTTCTGTAAAGAGCTGCTTTGCTTTTGAATTAGGGGGAAACACCTTGTTCCTTTGCACCTAGAGTGTTTGTGGATGGGGAGGGCAGCATTGGTGTCTCAGTAACAGCAGACCTTGTTGGGGTGCTGGACATGGGTTGCATCGCTTTGGCTCTGACCGTGTGGGGCTTATCTGTCCTCCAGACGGTGCCTTGGCTATTGCTTGTCCTGATAGCCTTGGGAAGAACCAGGAACGATGGGTGGGTCTGTCTCCACAGTGTGCGCTCCCAACAGCTCTCTGGGAGGACACAGCTATGTGGGAGCAGCGCTGTGAGCACCTGGTTTGGCTGTCCTGTGGCAGGGAAAGGATGGTGCCTGTTGTTACCTGTCAGTACAGTCTGGGAGATGGGACATGGGACATGACAGGCTTTTGGGGTAGTTGCCCACCAGTTGTTACCTGTCAGTACAGTTTGGGAGATGGGTCATGGCAGGCTTTTGGGGTAGGTGCCCACCATTGTGGAGTCTCAGCTAATGCTGCTGCCAGGCTTCCCAGGTGCAGCTGCAGGGGTGTCCACTGGAGTGTTCAGGATAGCAAACTGTTTTCCAAATGTACTGCACCAACTGGGATCCCCAGAAGAGCTGGTGGTGAGGAGGAGGAATGGCCAGTCCTGTCTGTTTGTCAGGCAATACTGGCTTCTCCCTTTGCCCCTGATACCCCATCTTGCTATGACCTGAGCTCCCATGGAGACCAGGCTGTCCAAGTGGTGAGGTCTATTGCTGAGGATCAGCTCTGCAGATACATCTATGTGGTCCTCCCTGCCTCACATCTTCCTGGCTGCAGTCCCCTAAGCAGGGCAGCCCCAGGTAAACTTCCTATGCTGAGTCTTCGCACTCTCTGGGGTGGAGCGAAAGCTGGGCCAGGGTCACAAGACTGAGGTTAGGTGGATTTCTCCTGCTGACTCCACAGAGTAGTGTGAAGTTGTGAGGTGTGGGCCATGCAGCTGGCTGCTGGTACCTGTCCTGGAGAGCAGAGTGCTTTAGGAGGTGCATCCAAGGCAGAGTACCCCAAAAGTGCAGCAGCTGTGTGGCTCCTCTTTGAGTTAACTCAGAATCAACTTTAAGGGGTGAAAACTGACTGGAAAGAAAATATCTTCCCTATCTTTCATTAGCACCATTACAGCTACAAATACACTTGTGCTGCTCAAAGCATTTACAGTTCATGAAGGATTTATGTATGGGGAGGGAGCCAGCAAGGAGATCACTGGGGTGAAGCTTAGAATTGTTAGGACATATCTCTATCTCAGTGCTCAGTTTGTAAAAACAAATTCTTCAGGCAGGTGCTTGAATTTGCGGCCTCTTCAGAGAGAATTTATCAGCCTCAGGAATATACTGGTTAAGAAAAAAACCCCTATCACCATCAGCTGCAAGGAGGGAAAAGCTAATCATCTAAACTTTACGGCGGGAGAGGTGCAGCTGTCAAAGCAATAAGGTAAATGAGTCTGAGGCTGAAATGGTTTTTGCAGCAGAACTCTGCTCCCTGTTAAATAGGGGAGATTGAACTATAGCACCATTCCACTATTCCCTGGTAATGCACCATTTTGGGGCTGACTGGGTGGTCTTAAGTCCATTGCCACAGTGGTTATATCGCTGATACCAATCAAGGCCCCGCAGCTGAGACCCTGAGTGACCTGCTTCAGCAGCTTTTTTCAAACCCCAATTCACTCATTTGTGTGGGATGCTTTTCTGCTACTTTATTTATGGGATTACATAAATGAGCCATTAAAAATGTAAATCTTCAGAACAGTTGAATAATACAGATTTAAACAATAAGCTCAGGGCGGTACAGTACAGAAACTTCCCTGAACCAGCAGTACTGCACCATCGTGGCTATGGCAACAATAGCGGGTTAAGGGAAAGAGAGAGCAAGGAGGAAAATAAAATGTCCCGGCATTGTTACAGTCACTGGCACCACAGAAAGATTAGGGATTTTTTTTTTCAGAGTATTAGAACAATAATGAAGATGTGTCATTATGCACCACAAAGGGGACCATGCCATCCCACACATAGTGCAGGTGTCAAAACAATTGGGCTGGCCACAGAATTGAGTTTAAGTGAAGTTTGCCCCACCTCAGCACAAAGCCTTTAACCCTTCCAGGGCCAGAGCCAACTACAGCCATGCCATGGCTAGCACCAACTCTTTTTCCCTCCCCTGGGCCATTAAGCATCTGGTCTGAGCATCTTTCTTCATCAGCAGCAATGAAGCTGTGCACTATGTAACTTACGGAGGAGAAGTTGGCTGCGGGGATTTATTTGGCTTTCTTTGTGCTTATATCATGTTTAAGTACCTGGTCAGGCAATACACAGTGAAGAATTGTACTAAGATTTAGTTAAGTCCCACTGCCTGCAAAGGATAAAATCATGGAATTAATGTCTAAGCTCTGTTTAGTTCAAAATTTGTGAGACACAAGAGTAATCTACTGGTTTTCCCTGTTCAGCAGGGTATTTTGGGTATCCTGTAATAGCCATAATGTGACAACTGTAGCGAAGAAAATACACACACCTTGAAGACAAACTCTGAGATATATCAGTGCTGTCCCTAGAAGCATGTGCATTATTTTAGTAGGTTTTTCCTATCATTCAGTTCTGGAACTGAGTAGATACTTTGTATAAGTAAATTTGGGAGAGTAAATTTGGGAGTTTATATAAAAGTCATATTATCACTCTATTTCAAAGGTCACCACTCTCTTAACTTTAGTATTTCTAACCCAAAGGCAAATGTATATCCCTAACATCCTAATTCATATGCTATAAGGGCAAAGTTGCTGCCCAGTGAGTCACAACTCACTCTCAGAAAAGACCATGATCCCACTAAAACAGAGCTGTGTTTATGGGTCTGACCATGATGAAAACAGCTGAATACAGATACAGTATCTTTAATTACTTGGGCTTGTGAAACTTTAAAATGAAGAGCCATATGGGAAAAAAATTAAATTCTTCTGTAAATAATGTAAGTAAGCGAGGTGTGAAACAGCTTGCAAGTAAAGATTTCTACAACAGTGGTTTTTCATACATCACTTTAAGACAAAATCTTAGTTCAGAACTGTGAGATTTGGACTGGATTCATCCATCATTCCATCATTCAACTTAGCATCACAGAGGCGTTGAAGTTGGAAGACACCTCTGGAGGTCACCTGGTCCAGCCCACCTGCTCAAGTGGGGCCACCTTGAGCTCATTGCCCATGACCATGTCCAGAACACTCCTGAATAGCTCCAAGGAGTTATGGGTATCACCAAGCATCCTAGCGTTACTTCATCATATTGCAATGATATTGTATAGGTTCAACTGCTATTGATAACAGTAGGACTGATTTCACTTTATATAGATAATGGACACCATAAAATCTTGCCAACTCCCTAGTATTTTTTACCTGCTGTAACAGGAGAGGAAGAATTCCTGGTAGTGGAAACAGGGAGATATTTAAAGAATACTATGGTCACCAACTATGCTAGCATAATGAAGTTTATTTTATTAATGGTGGCTCTCCCAGTGGGATTGTTTCTTTGGTGCAAGGGAAGGGAGAGATGAAACAAGAATTTGATTTACTGGCAAAACAGAGAGGTCACAAGAACGCAGAATTTAAACAGCTTTGTGTTAATGAAGAAAGTCTTCCTCTGTGTTGCACATGAGACTTTTTGAGATCACTGGATTTACCTCAGGGCAGAACTGGCTTTTTAGGATAGATAGACTCTGCTCTCAGTCAGAGTAGTGGTATTTCCAGATGTTCCTGCCTTATTTTGTGTGATATTATTAGTTACAAGTGGATACAGTATTGCTTTGTGCAGCCGTGGGCACTAAGAAGCCAAGTCATGGACTGCAGCCCCATCCAACCCACCCACCAGGTAGATAGCACGTCAGAAGAGGTGCACATGTTGGGCAGCATCTTCAGAACTCCCCACATTAGCTTTTCCACCTCATTGCAGAAAGTGGGGAGGGTGGTACAGAGGAAAGCTGTCCTTGAGGAAGATCTTCCACGGGTTAATGAGTCATGTGCATGTTCAGTCTTCTAAAATATGGTGGCCTGAGTGATCTGGATCCAGGTCCTTAAGCATATTTAAAGAAGTAGCAATGGGTTACAATCCTGTTTGCTTCAGGGAGATAGCTGAACATTAATCTTTACTATTCAGTTTGAAAGCAGGTAGTTAAAAAATGGAGCTTAAGATGATCAGCCACTCCATCATACTCATGCCCCTTTTTTTCCTTTTTTTTCCTACATCAGCTTAACTCATTTTTTTTTCTGAGAGGGGGAAAAAAGATTGATCCCACAATAAATATTGCCAAAGAGATTTTTCCCAGTATCCAATGATCCTAATGCCCATTCTGGTTCTCAGTAGTGTGACTTGGAAGTACCCACAAAGAAAAAGGCAGGGCATGGGATGAGCTGGAATGCTCCTGTGGCATAGGGTGCTGCCTTTCCTGGGTCTTGGCTGGGTGAGTAATAGCAGAGACTGTCAGCTGGTGGGCAATTTTCTAAGGCAGCTTCTCTCCTTCAGGCAGGATCTGATACCAAGCTCACTGTGCCAGTGTCAACAAGAGCACTCTCTGTCCTCCTGCCCCATCTTACTTTTCCTGCAGGCAGCAGAAGGCGCTTCCAAAGGTTGTCTGAATCAAACTGTTTCATGCTGCTGTCCTGGATCAAGAAAGCTCATAAAGTAGGAGCTTCAGTGGGGGAGAAAGGTCAGCGTGACTGTCTGCCCTAGGAAATATTTAAAGGAAAAAACAAATTTCAGCTCTGGCTTTATAGAAAGGAGGCTTCCCTTAAAGCTTTCCCAGCATGCTAGATTTTAAGTACTTTGGCTGATATCTAAACAGAGCTGGATTTTTTTAGTGAATGCAGGGTTCTAGATTGGAGAAATGTGTCAAGATGATTTTGTGAGTCTCTCAAAGGCCTGCTGCAAGAGCAGGAAAAGTCAGGAAAGTTGCTGGTGGGAACATGAAACTTGTATTCATGTCCCAAGTTCCTTGACAACGTCAGGGCAGCCCTGGCCTTGGGGCTGGCTATATGAGGATGGGGATGAACAATGAGGGCTGATGCTCTCCCCTGCTCAGAGTTATGGTAGCAAATGGCAGCTTTGGACATGATTCATCCCTACCTTGCTCTTTTGCATTACCTCAGGCAGGAATACCATTGCTGCCTGACTGAAATGTGAATGTGCTGTGCTTACCTGGCACCAGCATATAGGCTCACCAGGGCCAAAGACCATGAGACCTGCAACTGCAGAGCTCCTCTGCACTCTTCTGGGTGGAAAACTTGCTGTCAGGATCGATGGGGTCCTCACTTTTTAACTTGCTCCAGGTTACAAATGCAAGCCAATATGACAAGCTCTTATGGAGGGATGAAGGAATGAGGGATTAAGGGTGTCTCGCAGATTCATCACAATTGCTTAGGTGGGTCAGTCCTTTCACTACAGCCCTGAGGTTAGCAAAAAGTATAAACATGAAGTATCAGAAAATTGAACTCCCTTTGAAATCAATGTATTGAAGGACCCTCCGCAAAAGCTGTTATTTTCCTTTTCATGTCAGCATCAGTGCATCTGTCTCCAGTCCTCTGTTGGGACCCACTGCAGAAGTTGGCCAGGAGGTGAGATCAGTGGAGCTGTTGCCTCTCCGTTGAGCCATGGTCAAAGTGAAAGCTGTGATGCTTTGGAGTAGCAGCAGCTGTGGCTAAAGAATGGCCTGGGTGGGTGCATGCAAAACATAGTGTGCAGGGAGTAGTGGTGTCTGTCACAGCCTGGAAACGGGAAGTTCTTGGAGCAGCAAGTAGTTCTGCTGACCCAGAAAAGAGACAGAAACCTTCTGTGCCTGAATTCTGTGGCTTCTGTACAGGTCTGATGAAAAGCTCCTATGCCTGAACGTTTATTTCTCCGTCTCTGTCTATTGGTTTAATGAAAAGCTTCCACTATACTGACATAAAATACTTTCTTTCCTTCTTTCTTCTTTCTTTTTTAACCTGTTTCCCCCCAAATGAAAGTGATAATTTGACATCCTAAATAAAGCTGGATTTTGCCGTCTCATAAACCACAAATGTAATTGCAGGAACAATGTTGACTATGACCACACGCTTAAAGAAAAAAAGAGTCAAACAACCAAAAATAACCAGTGTGAATTCAAAGTGAAAATGAATGGAGTCTGCCTCATTCATAAATGTCATACGAGACTTCAGTGAAAAAGGCAAGCCTGTCATCCCAAGGCCAGCAGCTGTTGTTATGTTGAACAAAATGGATACAAATGGGTATTATTTTAAAGTGAAATGCTTAATCCAGGCCTAACAAGCCCACTGTCCTCTCTGTAACCCTGTGTCATACAAGCCATGATCTCCAGTAGAGGGCTTGATTGCACAGGAAATAAAATTCCCTGGCTGTGCCCTACCAAACCGACAAACACCCTGGCAATGTTTGAGTTACTATGGCAATCACAAAATAGGAAGGCCTTTTCTTCTTTTCCCCATCTCTGCATGCAGCCGCAGGCTGCTCCTGAATAGCTCACATCTGCAAAAAGTTTTAACACGGTACTCAGATAAAGAAAAGGATCCCAAAAATGGGCATTGACCCGTCTCAAAAAATGTTGCAAATTTTATATACAAGAATTGGGGAGCTGTGCCACTTTGCGCAGGTTATGTCATAATGTGAACAAAAAGGGATAAAAGCTGATGAAGGCTTTTGCTGTCAAATATGGAGAGAGGGGAAAAAGCAGAAGTAAATGACAGCTTTAATGCAGATGTAAGAAGAAAAGTCAAAGATGGGTGACAGAAAGTTGCTGGTCAATGAATAAGGGAAAAATTTCTAACACAAAAACCAGACAAAAGAGTAAAATACAATAAAAATCTCACTATAGAGAATACTGAGAAAAGTCCCAAAAGCACAGTGAGCAAAATCTTGGAGCTATCAAACCATGTGAAACGGACATGTGGTTCTTTAGAGTGGCCCATTTCAGGCATTAATAGCTCCCATTATAAAGGGGGAACCTGATCTCTGGCCTGGAAAGCTTTCAAGAAGCAGACTTTTTACAACAAAATTGAAAAGCAAAACAAAACTGAACCTTTCTGCCTTGCACAAATTAACTAGGATTTTGATCTTTCTAGACAAATTTGGTCTTGCATAATGAACTTTATACATTTTACCAGTTTTCCTTGGACAAATGCTTTCTGGTAATGAAGAATAATTGTGTATTTAAATGGAGATTTGCTTTCTGGCAGATCTGGCAGATTCTGCACTTTCTGACAGTACTCTTTCCACCATTAAAATATATTTATTTTTGATAATAGAAACTTACCTTTAGCAACAAGCTGATTTCAAACACCTAATTTAGATGGCTGCCTAGAGTATGTGAACATGCATTAAGTGCCTGATGGTCTCACCAGGCTATTTAATCCCAGTGAGAGGAAAGGTCTGATTCCAAATTTAATGTACAGGCCTGCTGCTCTGAAATAGCTTTGCCTCAGATCCTGGATCTGTGATGTAGGAGCTGGAAAGTGCCACCACCACCTTCATGTACGGTAGCTCCATCTCTCAAGAAAGTTCAGTAAATTTATTCCTAATTTGTTCTTAATCTTAAGTTCGATTGACATGTTATAGCTTCTGAAAGTATCATTGCACTTTAAAAGCTCTTACTGACAAGTCACATTAATCACTAACTTCTGAGAAAGGCTTAATGTGGGGAAATGAATGAAAATGGCATAAACTGTTCACAAAAAAAGTCCAAAGGGCCAAAAGAAGCCCCAAATCCAGTAAAAGTGGGACTGCATTATACATTCATTGACTCTTGTTCTTTTGGGGGTGTTTTGGTATGAAAAGAAAGAGACAATGAAAGACAATAGCAGTACCTTATCAAAGTTCATTCAAGCAGTTATTTCAAATACTTTTAACGGCTTGTCACTGGGTCTTGCAAGTCTCCGAGAGTCTAAACACTCTGTCACATTTGTGTACTAACCACTTAAAGTGCTGCTAAAGCCTTTTGACCTGGACTGACTCTCCTTTATCTAGGTCAAAATGCAAGGCAAAGCCTTTGTGTTTCACGGCCTTCATTAAATTCATTGATTTGACCTGTATTTTAAAGACCAAAAGTCAAATGGAATGGGAAGTTAAAGTTCCCATACAAAATCTTCCACTGAGCACTTCACTGCCTCCTTGAACTATGTAACATACAGAAAAGGCCATCTCACGGCCATTTGAAGTGTGGGCTATAGCTGGAGTGGCAGTTTTGTCCGGTTTTTTCAAGAGCTTTGAAGGAATTCATCAGAGTTTTCCCTCTCTTAAATGAGGACAAAAAAGTTGAAGCTTGCAGACAGTCCCACTGGCAATTTTTTCTTGCTCCAAGTTATCTGTTCAACAGGGTGTAGCAAAGTTCAGGGGTAGATAAATAATGTTTAAATCTCTTCAGCACACAGACAGGCAGGGAAGAGGTTTGTTGCTTTACATTAGACTCTTGACATGCTCACAATCAACTGCACTATCAGGGAAATACAGGGGACCACCCTTTACATATCAGGAAATAAACCCTCTTCTGCATTTGGAGACCAAATTTTAGAACTGGTGATTGCTCTACCTGGAAACATAGCATAAGACCACAGGTTTTTAGAGAATAAACATAATTTAAGTCTTAATTTAATCTTCAGCTAGGACTCAGATATCGAATGGCTTGAAACCTGGAAGTTTCATTCATCCCTGACAAAGATGGACCCAGAGATGTTTCTGCATGTGTCTGACCCAAGTGATGTTGTGGGTCTGAGAAGGAAAAGGCTGTTTGTAAACTGCCAGAGGCAGTCCAGGTTGGCCAGAGAGTCAGGTCCTGCCCTGTGGGGATGGGGATAAGAGCAGACACCAAGGGCCCTGTCTTTCCTCCAGGATGGCGTTGTGCAAGGCTGGATGGGACTGGTCACCTTGCTTGTCTGGCAGAGGTTCATGGTTTATTTACAAGGAGAAGAGTGGAGCGAAATAAAAATAAATTATAAACATGAAAGTAAGCATTAGTTAAATGACAGGCCATACAGATCTTCAAAAACAGCAACTTGCCTTGAGAAGATCTACAAGTTTTATATTGTCAATAAAACTCATCATGCATTATCCAAGTATTTGGCACTTTCCAGGAACTGTTATTTTCATGACTGGCATTAGGAGTGGAATTCAACTGCCTAGAGGTATTAGGTTATGTGATGAAGGCTTATCCCTGTGAACACAAAGAAACACAGAGGAACAGTGATGACAGGCCAGGAATCCCCATAACGCAATCAGAGAAAACCAAGATAACCTGATAGACAAACCTGACCTTTCCAGGACTGTCACAGACCAGGCACCAGGGCCATGGTCTGGGGGTAACAGGTTCTAACCACGAGTCTCCCTGCTCACTGTAAAGACTGAAAGGGTTAGTGCCTATGGAGGTGTGGAACAGTATGAGAGGAGGGGCAAGAACATTTTGGGATTGTACAAAACTTGCTGTGGGTTCTGCAAGGGAAGGACTAAAGGTAGGATGGAGGAATGAAGGTGCTTTGGGGAAATAAATATGGGAAAACAGAGGGAAAGAAAATAAAAAGCTCTGGTTGTGTGTAATGAAGCTACTGATCTCTCTCTGTGCCTGATCACTACAGTCTGTTCCATCTTCTCTTTAAACTCCATTCATAGCTACTTTCCTGGGCATGGTGGCTCTGTGTGCCTGGCTGTATGTGGAGGCCTGAGCACCAGCAACTGGAGCAGAGCTGCAAGCCTGGTATGGCCTTGTGCTAGCAACAGCAACAGCCTCTCAGACAGTCCTGGGGTATCAGCACTCACACCCCAGTCATGCGCCTGGGTAGAGCCTTGTAGCTATCAGTGTTGTGCCAAATGCTGGATGCAAATCTGCTCCTGCCAGACTTTCAAGTGGCTCACTGACATTTCCATTCCCAGGAGCTGGAGTTACTTACACATGTAGGCAAAATGGACATGGGATGAGTGTGTTTCACAAAGGTGGGTGAACTTTACTACTGAAGAAATCAGGTGGACCCTGAAGAAGGAGGCCCTCAGACTATATTTCCACAGGATCTGAAGACATTGATTTTCTTTTCCAGAGATCTCACCATTCATTTTTCACATCTCACCCACTGGAGTCTTGAGAGCTGTTTACAGGCATGAGGAGCTAAGAAGTTAAGAGATATTAAGGCAATCGGGAGTCTGGAAGACATGGTGGTGGGAAGACAACAAAAGAAATGAGCAGATGGGAGAGGTGTGAGACAGTGTTGTGTTTGGATGCATACTTGGAGAAAGTTTGGCCATCTCACCCTTTCTCCTCTTTCCCTCTGAGCACAGCTATCTCTTCATGGTCCCCTTGGAGCAGCAATGCTCTCAGGAGCTTTGAAGAAGTTAAAATGCTTTCTCAGGAGCTCCTAGCAGAATGCATCCAGCTCTGACCTGATGCAGAACCTGGCTGAATCCAGTGCTTTAATCCATAAAATGAATGCCCTCAGTAAACACAGCAGCTCATATGGGGATCACTGATGAGTTTAAGTGTTCAAAAGGAAATCCAGGAACAGGTTAAATCCCCTGCATCTAGCAGTGGGCTATGAAAGAGCAGGCTCTGCTTTTTATTTTTAGGTTCATGTAATTATGATTTTATATATCTCACCACCTCAAAGATGGAAGGAAGAAGCAGAAACAACACATGGAAAGTTTTTGGTGTTGGGTAGTCGCAGGATGTCATATTACAGAAAGGCTGGCTGGAAAAATGGAGGGATAATGGAAGGTTTCTTCAGCTTTTGATTCAATTCTGTAGTTCTCAGAAATCTTACAAGGGCATAATGTTGATTCAAAAGAAGCAAATGTGAACTTAAAAAAAAAACAACTCAGATCTAAAACAGCCCTTTGAGCCATTATTTCCTATTATTCCAGTTTTGTACAAAATCAAGATTTCAAAATCTAGAACAGTACTCCTAACCAAGTCTAACTGAGTTGACATTTTCTTGTTTGCAAATTTAACTGTAAAAGGATTTTGTTTGCCTTTATTATTCACCTGTAGCAATCTGCTCAGCAGTTGGGCAGTCCCTGGATTGTCTGCAGATTCCTTGTTTATTGCTTTGTGCATTTCTGATGTTTTTGGTTTTATGTTTTTTGACTGGACCGTAGCTGTTAACTTAAGAGACACTTTTTTTTCTAATGTCCAATTGGGCAATTGCTGGAGCTTTGAAGATTTACCAGATGATCCCTTCCTACTGTGATTCTTCATGGAGAAGCATGTTTCCCAGAGGCTCTGTATCCATGAACATCCTAAAAAAACATATTCTTCTCAGATCTCTGGAAAGGAATGATATGAAGAAGCAGCTGAATGCCACCAAAGCAGACTGATTGTTTTGTACTTGGTGAAACATTTGCAAAAAGCTGTTTGGAGTTGGCTTTAAACAGAGTCACTCTTAAACAGTGTCTTTATTAACGGAGTATTGTTCCCGGCCACCAAAGCAGAACAAAAATAACTCCAGGACCACGTTCAGAGATGTGAGAACCATCTAGACCATGGCAAGCACCCCCTTCCTGCCAGTCCATGGTGGTCCCTTTGTGATAAGAGCTTTCTTTGGGCTCTGGATAGAACAAGAAGCCATTGGGGAAGAAAACTGCAGAAGGTGAACTTGAGAAACACTTTAGTGGGTCTGACCAGTGGTCCTCTACCCCTCTACTCTTGCCTCCATTGTGGGCAGAAGGAGCCACTATGAAGGAGAGCACAAAATTTTTACCACCTGCTGTGGTCCATCTGCACTGCAGCCCCAGATGTGATTAGATGTTAGTGGGAGGTACCTTCACAGGTCCTGAATACCAGCTCATGGGCCTGCTGTCCACAGATGTGTAATCCTATTGAGAACCTGCTGACACTATTCAGCTTTGCAGCCTCCCAGACATTTGCTACCAGCCATGTCTGTTTTAGATTGATCTCCCTGAGTTTTCCAGAGCACTCACTGGTGCTTGCATTAAGGGGCTTAGTGATCAGCAGTTCTAAGTTTGCCTTACCCATTACCTTCATGGTTTTATGAACTTTGTACATAACCCCTCAGCCTTCTTCCCTCTAAACTAAGGAGCCTTTTCAGTCTCACCACATAAAGTCATTTTCATTGCCCTTTTCTGTGTCTTCTGACTTTACTACATCCTTCTTGAGATGTGGAAACTTGAATTGCACCCAGTACTTAATGTATGGGAGAAATAAGCTTTTCGGTCTGTCTTTATCCTAAAAAGAAAATGAAAAAGAATACAAAATGAGTTAAATGTAAACCACATTATGCACGAAACAGAGGGTTATGTTTTGCCATGAACACATTAGTAATCTCACTAATAATGTCCTGTGAATACCCTTGGTTCAAACAAGGCTCACAGTGGGAGAGATTTTGTCTGTGTGATATATGGTAGGTGCTCTGGTGACTGCCGCACACAGAGACTGCCTCCTGAGTCAGAGGCTGCTTAAAGATATGAGCCTGAGTAACAATCTCTGAGCTCAGGCCACCCAACTGTCAAGTATATATGCATGGGTAAGCTTCACATGTTCCCCAGGTGTGATGCAGAGTTCATAGGCTAAGATTTTTTATCCATTTAAAGTAACAATTTTGTTGTGTCTATTTATCTTAGTATCATTTTCTTTACTTGGAATTTTGAAGTCTACAAGCTGTGAATATTACAGCTATTTCAAACTGTGGCTGTTCAAGGGGCAGAAAGGGGAAAATAAAACATTTAAGGCTCATTTTACCCTGACAAACCACAGGCAGCACTAGAGGCATGTTATGACAATTCAGACATGTTGCAAGAAACTTTCCCTGGTCAAAGAACTTGAAATCAAAATGAGCAAGGGAGGAAGAGGGGGAACGGGACTAGCGAGGTGTAGGGTGATGCTACATGGGGAACCAGAGAGATGTAAAGTCTGGCTCTTTTATTTCAGGATTTATAGTCTTAGAAAAAAGATTTTTCACACAAGAAAGGTATCTTCAACACTCTCACCTTTTGTCCTCCCTGTCCTTGTAGTCTTCCTGTCAAAACATCCCACAGCTCCTTAGAAATTTGCTCGCAGAAGTCACCTAGTGAATATATCACAGGAACTTCTGCTTTGCAGGAAGGCACAATGAAACAACTCACTTGAGCTGGAACCACAGCTCAGACTGCCAAATCCCTTCACCCAAAACTGCAGTGATGTCAGGTCTGATTCTCAGCTCAGTCCCCATCCCAGCACAGGCCAGCATGGTGGCTCTTGACCAGCAGTTGACCCTCTGCAATGTGGCCATGAAGGCGAGGAGTCACCTCTGAAACCACTCAGTGCTGCCCAGGGTACTCAGCATTCCAAAAGGCGCTCAGGACCACAGTGGCCATGGTCACAGGGATAACCACCACTATCTCTGGGTTTGCTGGGGGCTTGTACTGGTGTTAGAATAACAGGCTTTTTGTTCCTAACAGACCTTTAGAGCTTTCTCTTCTTGGTTTCACTTCTCTTTTTGGCCCCTCTCCAAAGGTGTGTGGCCGTACCTTTACAAACAGTGATCAGCTGTGTGCAACTGTAAGGCAACAGCCCTTGAATGCCAACATAAATACCTGAAATAGTTGTTTTGGGCTCCACTGCCACCATGAGAGTTCCCGTAGCTCCCAATCCCAGGTGTGCATCCTCCCAGGCTGCCTGCAGCTGCTGAGGTGACACCCAACAGATACAGCAGAAGCACAAAGCCCTGTTATTTACCTTATCATCTTAACATTCACGCAGGGAAGGCACTCCCTGGAAAGCACCCTGTTTAAGTCCCAACAGGTGGGAGCCTGTAGCTTTTTGTGTTAAGGAGTTCAGGAGAGTTGTATTAATCCTCTGCACGACTGCGTCATCTGACAGTCTTGTTTGCCAAGCTGTGAGCAAGCAGGCAGTATGAAGTGTACCAAAACCTAATGATGTACTACCAACATCCATGCCAAAGACAAGGCCATTTAGAGCAGAGAGACAAGCTGATTTAGCATAAAAGAAGAGGCATCAATCACCATTCCCCCAAGACAATGGCGATAATTTAATGGCTGTTTTTTGAGAAGAACTGACACTATACAAAGATTGAGGAGAAAGGTCTGGTAGGCTTCACCTGCAGCTGAGAGCTATTTGTTCCCATTGTGCCAACCAGAGCGAGGTTTGAAATGGCAATTTCAGCAGCTGGCATCATATGCATCAAGTTATGTGCGCAACTAAGGGTTTGCTTTAAATCGCTAGATTTTCTGGCTCAGACAGTTATTAGTCAAGCTTGAGTGACTTTACTAATGAATTAACTTTCTGTGGAATTTTAAGTTAAACTGCAGAGCTCTGTAGCATGATTTTACTTCTGTTAAAATAATTTATCTTTTTTTGGAGTTATTTCGTTTTACTATTTCTATAGCACTTTTTCTATCAGGTTCACAGAGATCAAGTTCAGACTTAGGACAAGAATTTGCAAACCAGTTACATTTATCTGAGTTGTATCCACATACTAGAGCCCTATATTTGACACTATTTTAAGAGGAATGAATCCTTGCAGACATCCTTCCACACAGTGTAACGTGATTCTACATAATCAAACCAAAGGTATCCAGAGAGTTGAAGTTATCAAAGTAGATTCACTCTGAAAGATTACAAAATAAGGCTGGATGGGTTTTCAAGCAGTCTTTTAGTACAGGCCACCTCCACAAGACACAATCACCCTTACCTGTCAGACAGAGGTTTCTACAAGCTGTTCAGACAGCACACACCACTCCAGCACAGCTCCACTCCTTCACTGTTCATACCACTGGCAAGTGTTTCTAGTGTCTTATGGGAGCCTCTGCACTGCACCTCTGTTATTTCTTGTCCTATATGGGCATGAAGAGCATTTTACTCCTTCTTTGCAGCAGCTATATTTGAGAAATATTATCAGAAAATTCGTGGCATACACTAGAGCAACTCCAGTTCTTTCATTGTATATCATACTTTCCAGACTTACTGTCATTCTTATTGCGCTCTTCTGGGCTCTCTGTTTTGCCTGCACCTTCCCAGGTGTGCAGTCCTAGGCTGTGTCTTGGTGCAGCATGGACCTGTGCTGAGTGAGGAGGGAGAGTTAGTCAGTGTCCAGCTCAACCTGTATCTGTCCTTGCCAGATGTTTGAATAAACACTCCCTGTTTTGCCAGAGACCTTCCCAGGATTCTAGCACAATTTGTAGTCTTCAAGGAAAATGTGGTAAGGATACTGAGATGTTTTGAAACAGACTTAAAAGCCAGCAGTGTTCGATGTCCCACAGTGAAAGCTGACTGGACTCACCCATCCCAGAATTGTGTTTAGTTTACTGAAGAGCTTTTAGTTTTATTTTAGCGTTTTTTGAACTGAATCTTTTAATTTCCTCCAGCAGCTATGGCTTCTGGTCTGGTAACCCTTTTTAGTGATAGCTGCTGTAACCTATGCCAGGATGATAGCAAGCCTCTTTAACCATACTGAATGACTTCTAAAGAAATTGCTGGTTTTCACATTTTTTTTCATATTTTAGCTCTGTCAGCATGAGCTTCATGAACATGATGACCAGAGAACAAGCTTGGTCCATCATCTGCCCTGTAGGCATCCTTCAGGGGTTATGAGTGGGACTCATGAGGCCCAGCCTGCTGCTGCCCTCATGTACATTGAATTCAGTCCATCTACACACCACAGCTACTGCAGATACAGAGTGGAGATTTCATGCAACACTGAAAAAGGAAACGGGCAACTTGGTAGTGAGCATCTCACAGATGGGGCAGCGCTGGGTCAGCAGTGGTACAGCTACAATTAAAAAGCTCTTTTTTATTCTGTGTTATCACTATGAAGAGGAGGCAATTTTGGTTCTACACCTGGATTTCAGGCATCAGTCAATATGTAGCTTATGCATCAGGGCCTGCCCCACAGAGTTCTAGCACTGAATCCCTGTTCAGCTCTGAAGTTGGATTATATCTGCACCAAGAAAGCCCCTGAGAAGACAGAAGCACCCACATCTGTCCAAGGGATGTTGACTGTCTGACCTGATCTTTTTAAGTCTTTCACCCTGCTACACTGCTGAGCCCACTGCTACTTCGAGGGAAGCATCCTACAGTGAAGCCTCTGCTACCCCTAAAGTAAACAAAGCAGCGGGATGGAGAAACTGGACTCCACACAATCTAATGAGATTTAAAGTGAAGCCATTTTATTAGACATAGCACACAGTTTATATAGGGTTAGAACTACAGCTTATTGGCTAAAAGAGTTACCACACCACCACGCTAGAAACTTCAGTTGGTTAGAACCTATCTCTCACAAGTCCCATGTTTATATTATTTCATCCTGGCTATTTTCGTGCACCTGCAGAGTCCTGTGTATTCCTACTATGTGAATTCTTGGGGAGTAACCTCCTCCCTATCAGCCAGCAGTGGCCAAGCTCCCTGCTGCCTCCGGCTGATAGCTGAGTCTCACAGGGCTTTTCATAGATCTGAATTGCTCACTTTGATTTTACTGTAACAACACTACCCCCACTGGGAAGAGCTGTTCTAAACTTTTTAAAGATGTTTCTCATGTGCTACAGAGTTTAATGTAATTAGTGAACACCTGAACACCTCAGGCCTTCACATTTTCTATCAGGTCCTATTATCTGCCAGCTCCTAAGTGTATAGGAGGATGTCTGCAACTAAAAGAGTTGTTTAAACAGCTTGTTCATTCAAGCAAGTCAAGACAACTTCTATGCAATGTGCTCAGTCCCTGAGAGACAGACATCACCAACAGTCAGCATCCTTCCCTTCTACAGTGGAGGGCAAGCAGGGGTATTGAATGCCTCATGTAAAGTACCAATCTCTACCTGTCTTTCAGAGATGATAATTCCAGGACTTACAGTACCAGAAGTTCTTTCGGCCACCTTCAACATTGACAGTGGCTATGTATGCTGCCTTATGGTTCTCAAGTATGACTTTAAGGTGTTACTTCTTGAGTATTTGGTCTTCAGAACCACATAAATCTTCTTTCCCTTTTAAATATTTGTCCTATAAATTGCCCAAGGGTACTAAAGAGGCCACTGCCAGATCAAGAAAAGGAGCTAATGAGCTCCTGTCATTCTTCCATTTGTTCTTAGCTACTGAAATGTTAGCAGGGACATTAGGAGCAGTTTAGGACTTCTGACTTTGCTGGAAATGGAAATTATTCCAATCTGTTTTGCATAGAGGACTGAGGAAGTGTTTTGTGTCAGCAAAATCAAAACTCAGCTGTGATTGTCATAACCATCAGAAAGAACAATCCTTGAGATAACTCCAGGCTGAGTCACTAATGCCTTAGAAGACAAGACCAGGTCTGTCTTACTTGCAGTGGGGACCAGGTGGAATATTTGTGTCACGTTGCTGGTGTACTCACGCAGCTGCTTTAGCAGTTGAACTGACACAAGCTGGACCAACTTTCAAGTCTTCAGAGAACCAGAAGGTGCTGAAAAGTCCCAGATCTTTCTGTTCCTGCGCGAGCTGTCGGAGTGCTCCTTCTATTGATTGGTTTTGTGGTGGGCTTTTATTATCACATTTTCCCAAAGACAGAATTCCTGTCATGAAAAGAAAGGCATGTCTGAACCCAGAACCTCAAAGGTGTTAGTCCAGATTTATACACACTTCTATACAAATGGAAGTCAGAAGAAATTCCATTGAAGTTGCTGGGGAGTGTAATTCCCCAAGACTTGCACTGGGAAGATGTGTTTGCACATGTTCAGAAACTATCCAGACCAGGGGTGCTACTATACTGCTGATTGAGGCCACATGACTATCTACAAAGACAGAAGCTTCACCCAGACTAGAGTACTGCTGGTACAAAATGAAAGACAGGTTGGTTCCCCACTTTCAGGGCAGGGTGGAGGTAGTGGACAGAATCTTCACTGGTACAACTCGAACATAAAGGATCCCCAGCCATTTCTACCAGCTTCATGCAGTTCTGGGGGGTCTGAAAGTTTGCCATTACAAAATACTTCATATAATATGATTACTGTTATGTTCTATAATTTCCAGTTAAGTGGATATGCCATCAGCTGGCCCTCCATTAGGTTGCTGTGCTTGCTTTGAAATGTTGTATTCTCCAAGAATACAGTGAATAAGTAGGGGGAATCTGAAGTGCTCTTATTTTTACTAGAGTTTTAAGTAAGCTTTCAAAGCAAAATAGATGAGTCCATGAGCAGATGATGTGGAATCACTTGTGCAAATATCTAAGCTTTGGCCAAAGGAATAATAGTGACACCAGTATGGTTCGTTTGAGCAAACATACGGAAATACTTGGCTTGGACAAATGCATAACAAATTATTTTAGCTTTTTCTAAGAAAGTTTATCAGATTTGGCAATCAATCATCTAAACTGACCAAGGATACAGCGTCTTTGCAATAAATGTTCATGCTTGTCATCATTAACATCATTTAGATTTTAGACTTTTTCTAATTAAGAAAGGTTCCCACCAGCAACAGCAAAAATCCCTACCACCTCTTTCATTATCTCAGCTTTTCTTCCCTTTAATTACTATTGAGCTCCTGGCTGATTAAATTAGGGTTTTTAGGTCTTTTCTGAAATCTTAGGGAAATTATCTAAAAATCATGAAATCAATTCCCTTACGCTGTTTTAATCTTTTATGTTTTGGGCTCCAAGAGGGACGGGCGGACAAGTGCAGCCCCTCGGAAAAGTGTGCAGCACTAGACTGCTTGCCAGCCTTCTATTGCCTTTGTGGACCATCTGGGTCAATTTCCTTCCAACTAAATGAAATGCAGATAAAAATTCCAGCAGTTTTTCAGCTGCAGGCTGCCCAGCTGATTAGCATGACAGAGGCCGGGAGATGAGGCCTGACCCTGTGCACTTCCCCTCATCTCATTAAGTTGTAACTCTACCGTGGCTGCATTCATGGTGTTTATTGACGCTGAAAGGCGTCTTTATCCAAAACTAGCTAAATTCACATTCAGAGTTTTTCCATGAAGGCTAGCCTGCTACAGCATCCACATGAAAGTGAACCTATTGTAGCTTGGTGATGTGTCCTGCTGATTCCTTAACAATCTGAGCTTTCTCCAAAAATGTTAGATTCACAAGTTTAGGTTCCATTAAAAAAGAAAAAAAAAAGAAAACAACAAAACCCCACAAAACTAAGCCCAAACATTTTAACAACTTTGTAGTTTAAAATACAGAGAGTATAAACAAGTCTCATTCTGGTGATGACAGTGTGTATTAAACTGTACACATGAGAAGACAATCCAGCCAAAGTACAGTAATGAGTGAGTGCCTGTATCATGTAGGACTGCAGACAATGGGGTATTATACATATTCTCACATCCATCAGCTAGAAGAAGGATGTAAGATTCATGAAGGCAACATCTTCAGCAATTTATAGTGCTCTTAGAGTCACATCTGGACAATGGAGAGAAATACACTTTCCAGCTGCCCAATATTTCATGTCTTGTGACAACTCTACCTTGAAGAAAGGGAAACACTGTGATGCCAAAGTCTGGTGGAAATGAGCATAATAATGATTGTGGTTCTTTTACCTTTCTCTTGAGTGCCATAACTGACATCCTAGCTGGATGACAGCAGTCACATAGTTAAGACACTGCTGCTAAAGTTCTAGGGTGGACAGGTCTGGTGGGCAGTGCACCATCTCTTCACTCTTGTGACCAGTAACAGCACTCAAGGAAATGGCATGAAACGGAGTCAGAGGAAGTTTATGCTGGATATCAGGAAAAAGTTTTTCACCCAGAGGGTGGTTGGGCACTGGAACAGGCTTCCCAGGGGAGTGGTCACAGCACCAAGCCTGACAGAGTTCAAGAAGCATTTGAACAATGCTCTCAGGCACATGGTGTGATTCTTGTGGTGTCCTGCACAGGGTCAGGAGTTGAACTCAATGATCCTGATGGGTCCCTTCCAACTCAGCATATTCTATGATTCTGTGATTCTGTGATTCTCTGCTGTCAAGTTTGAGGGCCAGGTGACAGCTCAGATGGATGGACTGTTTCAAGGAGGCATGGAAAGGAGTAGAATCTACCACAGTTTTTGGAAAGGAGTAGCCAAGTATTCATGCTTTTCCTATTATTTGGGTTTACAGGGGATGCACAGTAAAGACTAACCACTCTCTTACAGGGCTCCCAGACTGCGAACAGGAATTAGGGAGGGTCCAGCCCTGACATCAGTGCACCTCTAGGATCAAAGCCTCAGTTTTAATTGTTTCTGCTCATGGTAGTTGGACTGAAATAAGAGAACAGGGGAATTTTCACTGAACCACTGCCAAGTCATTCATGAGATATTGTATGATTTCTCTGTGAAAGAGAGAAGGTGCTTTTTTTTGTTATTAAAAACAGCTTTTTTTTGGCTTTCACTGTGCCAAGGCAGATATAGGTGAGCAAATGGAAAGTCAACGCTTTGGATGAGTTGGGAAGAAGTTACAGGTCTGTAAACATCTCATCAAAGTGATTCATACCTGTGCAGGGCTAAAAGGTGAAGTCAGTGCATAAAACAGACTGGCATCACGGATATGATAAAAAAAAACAATAAAAGAAAAAATTTTACATCAACTCTACTCCATTCGGAGATCACATGGATCATATTGAAGTTGATCTCAGTTTAATTATCCCATGAAGAAGAAATTTAACAGTAATTTGCCCATGACTCCTCCCTAGACTTTCCATCTCATCACCAAAGTTCACTTTGCTTCACAGAGACAGACATACAAATATTACATTGATCTGAGAAGAAATGCACAATATTTGTGAGGAAAAATTCATTATTTAAGGTTTGCGGTACATTAATGTCTTCTGACTGAGCCACAAACTATTATGAACATCAAACTAGCATTTTGGATCTTTTCTCACAATCCTGTTGAAGTCAGAAGTGCTTTGTTATTTTCCACAGGGTTTTTATTTTATTCTTGGATAGTTTGACCTACTTTATTGTTGCCAACACTCCATATGAGGTGATAGACACCAATGGAACATACTTCTCAACACTTACATTTCCCGTTGGTCCAGGTAATTGTTTGCAGGATAGATGAAAAACACTCAAACATATTCTCCCTCAGATGTGTTGTACAAGCAGGTTCTTTGTTTAGGGGCATGTAGACAAGAGTTTGACTGTACAAGATTCTACTTGAAAGGCAACAAGGTGAACATGTGGCAGAGCAGGGGGAGAGTGATGTATTTCAATCACTCCTGTTTCAGCTGTGCAGCATCTTGGAGGCATCTTCCTTCTACGTATCAGTTCAGACTCATCAGTTACAGAACATGGCTAAGGCTTGCCTAAGGTCAGGAATTTAAACAGCTTTAGTCAATCCAGTGTAAAGGCCTTGTGAACATCCTTGTTTCCTTTATATGCACATCCCATTTAAACTAAATTTACTGAGGAATTAATATTGTTAAATTGAGGGAAAAAAGCCTAAACTGTAGTGAGCATGTTGTCAGTGCACCCTGTGTTGGTGCAAGTAGATGAGTTAAAGCATTTTAGTGTTTTATTAGAAAAGTTCCATTAAATTTTGCTTTTCAGAAGTAAACATAATTGGAAATGAGACAGGTAAAGTAAACAAAGTTTGCAGCGGAGAAAGGACTTCACAACACAAAATCTATGAGATTTAAAGTGAAGCCATTTTATTAGACATAGCACACAGTTTATATAGGATTAGGACTACAGCTTATTGGCTAAAAGAGTTACACACCACCACGCTAGATACTTCAATTGGTTAGAACCTATCTCTCACAAGTCCCATGTTTATATTATTTCATCCTGGCTATTTTCGTGCACCTGCAGAGAACTGTGTATTCTTACTACGTGAACTCTTGGGGAGTAACCTCCTCCCTATCAGCCAGCAGCAGCTGAGCTCCTTGCTGCTTCTGGCTGATAGCTGAGTCTCCCAGGGCCTTCTATAGATCTGAATGGCTCACTTTTGATTTTACTGTAACAACAGACAGGGAACAGTCTTTTTATCAACTCAGCACTCGTGTGAACTTTATTTTCTTGTGCATTTTAATTTGAACTGACATATTATTTTGTTGGTTTCATATCTCCCGAGCAAAACCAGGTGACTTTCCCATCAGTAGCTATGACATGGTTTGTGCTTGATGCATTTTATTATCAGCCACATCAACATTAAAACCAGCCTATAGTGTTTCTGGCAGCTCAGGAAGTGTGTATTTAAGCAATAGCAAGTTATGATAACTGCTGCCTGTAAAAGGAGTCCCATGATGGATGGGAGTGCACTTGGAGCACTCCCATCAAGCAAGAAGCCGACTGTTCCATTCCAAGGAGGTTGGAGGAAGGGAGAAGAATGTTGCATATACACCTTGGCATCTCATAATGAACAATATTCAAATGCAAAGCCAGCACTTTAAAATTCCTGATAAATTCACATTCGAATAGAAAGAAAAGTGTGGCTTAAGATCCTTGAAAGATTTTGCTTTGGTAATTCAGTGCATTTTCATTTTACAATTCATTTAACTTTAATAAAGAGAAAGCATTATAATAAAATGTTAGGTAATGATATGTGCTACAATAGCACTAGTACTGGAATAAAAATGTCAAACCATTGTATTTTGACTTTATGAAAATGGAATATTTTACAATATCCATTAGTGTGGAATAATAAAGACATGGTAAACCACTGCAAGTTCTTCTAACTGAAAATTTTCCATGCTTGGTATCTTTCTTGGACACGTTTTGATTTTGACAAAGATGTCTATACAACAGAAAATTGTCTTCAGGAGTTTTCATCCAGGTTCAGTTACCACTGTTATCCATTCAATAGAACATGGGAGCTTGAGGGGTGCTTCACTTGGGAAGGTAAAAGCAGTAATAGTTGTGATTTTTCTTTTATGTGTCAGTTTATTTGTTAGTGAAACAAGAGCCAAATAAATATATATTTTTTTTTGAGCACAGCAGGAAAGACAAAGGTAAGAGTAAAAAAAGAAAAGTGGAGATGAACTAAATTTAATTAAAAGACTGAAGGACATTTGGAGGTGGACTCGTTCTGTAGATGAAAAGCAGAGCAGCTACAGGCACAAGCATCCAAGGTAACAGAAAGGAGGGACTGCATGAAAAGGAGAAGAAAGGGGAAAATCTTGGGGACATAGGGTCAGGGGAAGAGCCCTGTGTGGGGAGTCTGCAATGGGACATCATCTGGGTTACTTTTTGCCAGATCAGAACAGCAAATGGAAAAGACTGATCTGACAGTAAGGGGGGGAAGGAGGGGGGGGCAGGGGGAGGAGGGAAGAAAAAAATAAAAGTGAGCTTTATCATTTACCAGATTTGGCAGTTAGACAGTTCTGAGTTATATCATATTCTCAGCTTGGGCTAAGTAACAACCACAGTATGTTGCGTGGTGTCCAAATTGCAGATGAGAGTTTGAAAAGATGGTCATTATTGGTTGGAAAACATCAGAAACATAGAAGACAAGTTCAGATTTGTTATTACAAACACAATTTCTAGGAGCCTGACTCATTATTCACTGAGACCTGGAGCTCTCTGTATTGTTTATCATTGAGATGAGATGTAGAAGTGATGTCTGTCCTCATTCTGAACCTGAAGAGGACCCTGAACCAGTAAAGATACTTGATAGGAAAACTGAACTAACTCCCCAGAATGCAAAAAGAGAGTTTGCAGGTGGATACTTCACTGCAGTGCACTGATCAAAAGGAATAATACAACAGGAGACCTTAATGCCTGTCTAAATACAAGTTAAAAAGAAAGGAAAACTACAAAGCCAGTCTTTGAGGATTCTGGATAAAAAAGGCAAGTCTGATGGGGAACACTGCAGGGTTACAGAGAGGAGCAGGTCAAGAAGCCTGCAGCAGGATGGGTGCAGAAGAGGGTGCAGGCAATGGCCAACAGCTGTAGTTCTGAGGTCCCATTGCCTTGCAAAGCAGCCACTATAAATGCCCCATTGATATTTCTTACATCTTGGTCTTGAATCATGCGGATTAATGTCCTCGTGCTTGGGGACTGTTTTTGTTTCCTGCTGTATTTTGAGGTCCAGATAAATGCAAACATGTTTGTTTGCATCAGACCAAACATATCCTTCCTGGGACTGGATCCGGGTTTCTTATTCCTCCGCATTCAACTTTGGCAGCCATAGAGCAACATTTGCTCTGAATTGCAATGTAGCAATTCACGGGTCTGAAGTGTGCTTCTTTCTCCCTTACTTCACACAAAGAGTACTCTGCAGTGTGTACATGAGAGCCCAGGGTATCAAGCCAAGCTCAGAGTTCATGGCATCTTTACCAATTCATGTGTGCCTTAGGCACGATGAAGGAGCAGAAATTCCCTTCTAGGGAAGGTGTAGTCCTTTCACCACTTCACAGTGAATAAAAATTTGCATCAAACATGGGCAGAAATACATACTTTTCTCAGAAATGTCCAATTGACCATCTGTAGTCACGCGTGTCACACAACTTTGGGAAGTCCAAACTTAAGGATTACAGGCCAGTGAGTTGACAAGAAGTAGGATCAAGCATTTTCCAAAGGAGAGGTGCCAAGCAATCTGTGATATGGATGTGCCTATCAATGAACTTTCCTAATAGCAGGCACAGCAGACTGTGTACAGGACACCATACTTGGTTTAATTTGTTTGGTTTGTGGTACTTTTCACCACTGTGTTTTTCCCCCTTTGATATCTGACTTTTGAATCTTTGCATACATTTCACAGGACCACATTGCTGTTCGTGGCTGGAAAAGATTGGGCAGGAGGGTCAGATACTTCTATGTAGGAGTTTCACCCCGAGCTCAGTGTGAGGGCAGATGACCTCAGTACCCTGAAGCCTGAAGAACATCCCCCTCTCTCCTGATTTTGATACTTCCATTTATTTTTCTTGGGTCACTGTTCACTGCTGCCATGTTTCTCGTCTCCATTTTTCTTCTGGTAAAGGTTTATTTTTTTTTAGTTGAGCTATATATTGTCTTCAGGCTGGACCTAGACCCCAATGATATATACATTTACAGAATCAAGATAGTTATGGATTTTAAAAAGGCCAGTATCCCAGGGATACAAAGGTCATCTATCTAGGCTATTACACAGGATAAACTGTATCAAATAAGAAAAATTTAATTGTTTGATTGAATAAATGAAGAGCCATCTTTTAAGACACTGACTTTGTGGAGGGCAAAAGGAACTGAAAGTTGTCTTAAAGACTCTCTTTCTTCAGTATTGCCTCTGAGAACTGCTGCATGTTCTTAACTTCTTAACACCATGTGTTCACATGTAGAAGTCAGGCATGTGCATGAGAGTTTTCAGCCTTGAATAATGTAATTGCAGTGTGGTTACAGTCATTGCTCTGAGGGGGAGTGTGACTGACAGGTGATATATGTGGCTGAGTTTTGGGATAGGGTTCTGGGGAAATGAGGTTACCCTGCTGGGGAATTATTTGATGGCTGATGATGTCTCCCTCCCTCCATGAGCTACAGCAGAGCCCAGCTGACTTACTTCCTCTTCACTCCCAACAGCTGAGCAGCCAAGGGAGAGTGTGATGACCCCACTCTTATAGTCAATGACTGTACGAGGTATTTCTGGAGGTCTGTGAAAAAAGGTTTAGTACTCGCTACATTTAAGTAAGTGCCAGGCAAAGAGGAATACTACTGTACTTCCAGGGGCAAGCTGGGGCCACCTTCAGAGGGGTTTTTTTCTGTTGGATCCCACTTGGCAGTGAGGGTCAACTAGCTTTCTTCCTTCTTCCCCTCCCTCTGTGTGTCAGACTGTATGTTTGACTTCATATTCTACCACAAACCTAGTGGTTGTTCAGCTAAGCCCATGCTTTGGTACCTTGGACTCCCATTCACTTTGCTTTCTTACCATGCCACTCTACCCCATCCAGGACCAGCAGCTAAGACAACAAAATTGGCATTAGCAGGGCTGTTGCTTTGATTTTGCCTTAATCCTCTTCAACCCCTCTTTGCCCCCCGCCCCCTGCAACCCACACCAGCTCCCTGTCTCAGGCAGACCGAGAGCTATCCTGGTTGCTCTTGAAGAGCTGCAGGTCACAGAGACAGGTCCACTGTGACTGATGTATCAGCTGGTTACTCTCCTCTCACTCAGGCTTGAGGGCACCTACCTTCAACAAGGAAAGTACCCTCAAAGGACTGGTGAAAACACAAACTTACTCAGTTAATCTCTGCATTTTTTACCACATGGCTTTGGCACCTGTCTCTTTCCAAAGCCCAGCAGCATGGCCCCAAGTGTCCCACCACATCCATGCATCTAAGACCAAGGCTCAAAATACCTCAGAGGTTTTGTCTCCCAGGTTGCTTAGCATTCTTGACCCACAGCCCCTCAATGGCCATCCACAGAGAAAATGCATCAGTTGTCTTTACCTACAAAATGTCTGATCTTGCTCTCCCAGAAGATGCACCAGGAATGGTGCTCTTGTTTGCATTTTGTTGCCAGCTGGAACTTCCCAATGCCTTGTCACAGACAGCTGATACTTCCTCTCCAGTCTCCATGAGTTTTGTCCATCAAAGCAGCAGCCAGTGTTGTTTTATGATGTGTTGTAAAACAGCCATGCTACCCTGAGTGTGCTCAGCATGGCTGCCTCATTTATCACTGCTCAGCCTTCACACTGGGACATCATCCATCACTGCCTCCTTAGAGCTAAGAGTCAGAACCTGGTCTGTAGTGCTGCTATAGCCCAGAGTCGTGTGAACACTCGTGAGCAGGTCCCTTTGTCCTCAGGCTTTTTTTATTTTTTTTCCAGGAAACGCAACTTCTCATATTTAGTTCCCAACCAAGACTCCAGAATAGAAAACCCAACTTCAAAACTCAATTGACTGTGCCTAATGGAGGGGATTTTAATGTGTAGCCTTTGACCCGTATCTATTATTGAAGGAAATAAAGACTTTTTTTGTTCCATATTAGAAGTTAATGGCAAAAGAAATATTTGAAGGTTTTAATTTTTTGATTCTAATAGTGACCTCCATGTCCATTGTGACACCATGAATAATCACTGATTGAGAAAGGCATTTCTAGGAGCAATCTAGAAAGTGGACAAAGCAACCTTTGAGACATGCAGAAAAAACCCTCAAGAATATGTTTGTGCCTGATTTTCATCTTTTGCCACAGAAAGTCAAGTGGTTTTTCCTGTTATTAATTATATTAATCAATTGCACTGAACTTATGTCCTTACCTCTCACATGTTTACTCTATTCTAATGATACTCATAAAAAAAATGCAAAATGTCAGCCAATGTAAAGCCTGCAAATTCCAAGCCTTCTCCTTCTAATGTCATCAAAATTTAAAATACCATTGTTTTCATCAAGTCTGTACAGTAAAGGGGATGTATTGCACTGCATTTAACATGAAAATGGTGCTTTGGTTGTTTCTGGGCCCTACCACCCTTACTCTTTAGTGCTTTCCTACTTCCAGGACTGATATGTGCATTGTGCAAGTCACACTTATGGTTGTCAGTGATGTCCCAGCAAAGGAAATTGAATTTAGAGATCTAGCCCTCTGTTATCTCTTCAGTAAAGGGGTCAAAGCATGGATGCTTAAAAGGAGGGGAAGAAACAGTATTTAGTTTTAAATGTATTACTTTGCCATTGTAGCTCAGCTTTCCATCCACTCAATAACTTAGAATCAAAGTCACAGACTCAGCATGGTAAATTTGGATGATCTGGCTATGGAGAGAACATGCTTGCCCCACCAAGTGGGTGTCCTTTGTCTTCTGAGACTGTACCCACCCTATCAGCACTGCAGCATAGTAGGGGCAGATGTGTAGCCTGAAGGCTCTGCAACCCCATCTTCTACTTTCATTTTCAGATGAGGGGCCATTTCCAAGCAAGACTTGGACCAGATATTTCCACTATGCCCCTGCTTTGCTGTTTCTTGGGGGCCCAGTAACCAGTTCAGGTCCTCATGCCCACATTTACAGGTTGTAGCCCACTTCACACACCTCTTGGGCAGTTTCTCATTTTGTTCTTTTCCAGAAGGCACCTGACTTGCAGATACTCAAACCATTCTGTCAACCAAGTCTGAGTATGATATGAGGAGATAGCTGGGGGCTATTGTTCCCTGTAAAAACACTCATGTAAACACAGTCAAAGCAAGATGTATTGCCTGACATGAGCTCCTACCTTGGATCTAGTCACACTAGACTTCCCTTCTCTGAAGGCTCCCTAAAGTGTAAGCACAGCTCAGCACCTCCTGCTGTTGCTGTTGGCGCTTTGAGGACATGGGACAGGTGACTGGACCATGCTCCAGGGACTCCCTAATATTGGAATGGGAGAAAGCTTTCTGAGGATAAATCACAAAGTGGATCAAAGACTGCTGAGCCTTATTCCTCATGCTGGTGTGAAGAACAGCACAAAACAAATCCATTGAAGAGGGGCCAACTGCAAACCTCTGGAAAGCATTGAAAGACGGTGGGTGTTCAAAAGCCATTGTAAGCAAAGGCATTTTTTGTGTTGACTTCAAAGCACGTTTGACCAGGAACCTGAAGATGAGATAATATTTAAGAAATAAAGTTTAATTTGAGGCAAGTAAGCATAGATGTAGTAATTTTTCCCTTATAAGGGCCCACAGTCTCTCAGCATTGGTCCTGTTGGAGGCTGAGAGGTGGTCAGATGCCAGGAGCCATCCACCATGCCCAGCTGCTGAGAGCCTGCTGTAAAGCAACAGAGAAGAGCAGTGACAGAGTAGGTATGATATGCTGGTCTGAGAAATAAAAACCGAATGGGATATGCATCATTAAAAACAACATTTTAATGAAAACTTTATTTTTTCCCAAATTTGCCATTTTTAAAAAATGTCTAATGAATGGGTTATTTTTTTACTTTGATTTCCTTTGTTAGATTTTAATTCTAATGAAATATGTGTGTGCTCTCTCTCCTGAACTATTCTGTGAGACTCTGCTGGGGACATTTTTCCATGACTAAGGGAGACTTTCTCCTGATTATTACCTCCTTTTTACCATAAAATTTTAAATAGTAAAAACAACATTTGTCGAAACTGGAGGTGGTAGAGCTCTTCTCTTTGTACACACTCATATCTTGGCTGCCTTCCCCTTCTCTCATGGGAGCTGCAGCAGCGGTGACCTCCCCCTTTTCTCACTCACAAGCGTAACTAAAGGGGTCCTCACAGGGACATGTGCAAGGGCATTGAACTTGTACAGCTTTGCCCACATTGCCTGGGTTGAACAAGCCCATATAACCCGGAGAAATATGATCCAAATGTAAAAGAAACACAGAAAACAGGCGTTCTTTAAACCTCAAACAAAATTTCCAAGCAGTGACAGAGATGGAACATGACCTGCAATGCTTCCCAGGCAAAGAGCCCACTGACAGAAGCTTCTGGAGTGATCAGGGGTCTGCAGAATGAGCTGGTCTCAGAAGAGCATTGCAATGTTGTATTGATCCCTGAGCTAACAAGCAGCTGAATTACATTCTGCATGCTTGTAGACTTCATGGAAGCCTCAGTGGTGATTTTCTGGCTCAGACTTACATCTTTGTGTGTGTTTGTGGTTTTGTTTAATTTATTTTTTTATGTTTTACTGCCATCTTTTGTATTTCTTTGGCTCTGTTTTTCAGAGAGTGGGAAACTTTGACTCTGTGGTAGCAGCCTTCACTAGGTGTTCAGCCTACTTCTGAGCAGGCTTTACACGGGATTTGCTGTCAAGTCTGCAAGGTATTTTAGATTTAGAACTAATTTGGATTGCAAAAAACATTCTGCAGCTCTACTGCCTTGTGAGAGACACATATTTGCACTCACTGTCTGCTTCTGTATATGTGTGTCTGTATGAAAAATTATAAATGCTGTGCACTGTACCTTGTGGGATGCTGAACAGCTGTGCTTCATGCAAGTTCTGCTTATCTGTGTATTAAAGTAAATTTACACAGTAAGTACCACAGTGAAGTCAAAAACTGTGTATAAACAGAATGATTAGTAATGAAATCCAAAAATTGCTTCTCCCAAATGTCTAAAATAAGGGAAAGCTGTTATAAGGCTTTCTCTCTCTGGAAGCACTCAGTGCTGCAAATGATTTGATTGTTATCTCTGCTGTGACAAACTGAGCTTCGATAAGCCAGACAGCATTTTGACCAAAGCATGGATGGACTAGCTGGTGAAAAAGAGATCTGCCCAGACCAATACCCTGGGCAAAAAGAGGGCAGTGCAACTTCATGAAGAGGATGACAATAAGGCCAAGACTTGTCAGCTACAGCTACCAAAATGACTGCAGTATTGAAGAGGGAAGCCCAGCAAGATCAAGGCAGTGATGAGCTGTTGCCCTTCGTTAAGAGAAAGGAGCTTCCTGTACTGAGATGCTGCAGAATCCTGCCTGGAATAGCAAAGCCAATTGGGCTCAAGAGCCTTTCTTCACTGCCCCACCTGCAAAGGGAAGATGTAGTTTTGAGATCACTAGTGATAAAAACTTCCCATCTATTCTCAACAGAGAAAGATCTTTCCTGATGTGAGGTTAATTATACTGCTCAAAGAGAAGGGATTTGATTAAATGAAAGACAGTGCCCACAAGATAAGCGTGATGGAAACTCATGGCAGGCAAAATTCAGTCTGTTTTTTTCTTGGTGCAGCTTATCTGTTAAAAAGGGTAAAACTGAAAATGAAAGTAGAAGGGTTAGTGCCACTTTTCCTTTCTCTGCCCTTTGTCAGTGCAGGAGCCTTTGTGGGTGGTGGAAAGGCTGCAGATAAAGCTTTTCACTGCATGCCTTCTGCCAGCCATGGAGGTGGCTGGGGAAGAGGTGTCTATGTCATGCCAACACTGGTGAGCAGATATTTAGGCTCCTTTATTTGACTTTGCTTCTTCTGTTAGGTCAAGCCAAATCTGTGGCTATTTTAATGACAAAACAGCTGAAGGATTTGTATTGGACAGTTTTACCCTTCAGACATTGCTGTAATAATGGTGTTTCTCCTGCAGAGAGTCTCCTATCTTTTCCTTAAGTGACTTGGCCAGGATATTGCTTAGCAAAGATGTCCTAGGCACTGTTGTGTGTAAATTAAGAGTACCAATGAACACACAAAAAGCCAACCTGTGTTTGAAAGATTTTGATACCTTCCCCTCTTCCAGCCTTTCCAGCTGTTTTTAACCATGAAGGAAATTATTTCAATATTTGAGCTAAGCTTGGTCATGGAAAGAAAGAACAAGTGGAAGTTTGGTTAACATCTCTCAGGAAGAAGAAGGGACAAAGTGCAGTTGCTGAGCTTTTTCATTTGGTGCTGCAGATTGGGTCTGAGTATTTATTCACCTCTGGGCACAATTAGTCTCCTGACATCTGTAGAAATTTCTGAAATTTATCTTCTCATCTTTCCTGATTGCAACATTGTTTTTTCCCTAGCCTGCTCTTTATGGCAGCATTAACTTATCATTTCTTTTTATGTGCCTGTGACCAAGACAGTAGAGTCTCCTAATCTGCAGCAGACAAAATACTGTCCTTTTGTGGTATACTTTTTATTTTTACCCACCCCCTGGCTCTGCACTGAGACGATGTAAAAAATTTGGAGAAGACATTATTTGGAGTTGATAACTGGAAGACTTCAGACTCAAACCTTTTCTCTCACACTTCTTGATGAAAAGCTATTAGGAGATTTGTTCCATTTACTGAGGTAGTGATATGTCTGAAGAGAAGAAGAGAGACAGCAAGGGAAGATGGGCATGGAGAAAATGACAGACACTGAAAAAGAGAAGGAAAAATAAGAAAAGCATCCAAAGAAGGAGTGAAGTTGAAAAACTGGAGGAAAAATTTGGAAAATACAGAGTAAAGAGGAGTTTCTGAATAAAATCTAGTGCATCAATTTAGTATCCCAGGACAGAAAGCACAAACCCACAGAGGGTTCTAAATAATTTCCATACTCTGGATAGGAGTGGAGTTAAAAGGCTCTGACCTCACCTATAAAAGCTGCAAGAGGTGTCAGAAAAGCAATGAGTCATACATAGAAGTCAAAAGTGGGAGTAGAGGGGCTTCACATAGCCCACGCTGTGCAACCCCATGGCTTCTGAAGAGTCCACGCTCCAGAGAGTTGCAGCTTCCATCCATGAGAAAAGGCAATGGCTGAAGCAGAGCAGTACAGAGAGAGTACGAATGGGCTTCATCTGGGCATTTGGGGATTCTTTATAGCACCAAGATGGCATTTCTGGTGGGATGATTTTTTTTTTTTGTAACTTTTAAAAATTTCTGAAATAAGTCAAATGAATCCCTCCATGCAGATACATGTTTCTCCCCACTGATTACAAAGGGAGCCAACAATGAGCAGCTCTTATGTAGACTCCCTCCTCTTAAAAGGGTGCATTCCCTATATGTCTATAATAGGTAAGTGCAAGGTAACACACTGAGAAAAGTTTATGTACCCATAGTAGAACTACATGGAGAAAGAATAAAGTTTGGGTAAGGTTTTTTAGTTTCTTGCAGAGGTTAAAGAGTATTTTGAATGGCTGCCAATAAGCATTTATATGGTCATAAATTTATACTTTCATAGGTAAGTATTTCACACAGACTGCAAGAGTCGAAGTTCAGGAGTCTGACAAGTTCTGTAGGATTCCACAAGTCCACAATATCTAACCTGTATTTTGGAGTATACTGCCTTCCGATTGAACTTCCCTGTCATAAGACCCATATTTTGGAATAATCTTTTTCATATCAAAGCACACAGCTTTGGGCTATATTCCCAAAAATAAGAGAGCTCTGCTTGGGATCATGTGATGGACAGTATTGCTGAATCACAATAGAGTGAATCACCTCAGGCTATGATAGGAACGACTGTGGCACTTGGCTAAAGCCAAGAAATGAGTTCTTTCAAGAGATACCTTGAGCCTCTTTGCTCATGTGCATCCCCAGCAGTAGCTCAACTGTAATTCTGCACACCAGGTATATAGGGCCACAGTGCAAGAGAGTCTTTGACACCACTCTCCAAATGTGGAAGACAAGGATCCAGCAGCAAAAAGGCATGAATTCAGATTTGTGGTGTTCATATTTTGAGTAGGAAAATTCCTAGGTCTGCTACTAATCCAGGACAGACTATAACAACTACAAATCCAAACTTAGTGTGTGTTGGATCATCATTCTTACAAAAACAAAGAAGAAGAAAGAAGTTCACAGGCTTTATTTGCTTTTGAAATACATAAAAACTGCAGTGTCAACACATATGTTCTGATTTGGATATCCCTGATGTTGCTTTTGTTAACTAGTGGTTGTTTTGTGTCCCTAAAAAATACTCTGCGTGAACTGCAAGATTTCCATGCAAATGTGAGGACATCAACAAATGACTGCATTCAACTTCCAGGAAGTTATTTCTATAAAATTATCACAACATGGTTATGCATGGCTGCACTCTCTCATCCTATACACCTCATATGTCAATTGTGTTTAATAATATAATATGCCTGTTCATGTCCAGACATGCAGACACAAACACATGTGAACTAATATGTTCTGGATACTCTACTGTGTTCAAAAGGGGGTTTTAAATCTTCAAAATGTAATGAAAAGAAGAAAATTATTTTGTCAGTTCAAACTGTTCCTTTTCTCAGTCTGCTCTCAAGACTGGAAAATTAAAGGAATTAACAAACTTTGGTGAAGTCTGATTTACACAAGCAGAATAACCACTTAAGATAATCATTTCACATTCATGTGTGATAAACACTTGAAGAACTTATATTTGTCAACACCAAAGAAAAAACCAATCTCCACAGTTCTGATCTGGAACTTTCAGGCTCTGTCACTATGCCACCAGCAGTGGCCAGGAAACCCTGGGGCAGGTAAGCCAACCTCCCTCTTTTCTCACAACCCTTGCTACTCCCAATGTGCAACATACCACCCCTTGATCCAAAGCAAACCAACTGCCCCACTCACCATATTCCTCTGTTGGCAACACCCATAGTATGCTTTTGCATGTGGGTTTATAGCAGCATTGTAAAAGCATCTAGGAAATGTCTTCTGTGTCTTGGGGAACTCCATCTGGGAGTTTGTTCTCGAGTGACTTTATTGGCTCCAACATCTTCACCTCTCTGGTATTTATTTTTTAAATGACAGGGAAGAACTGCTTTTTTCTGTCAGCTTCCTGTATAACCTCACTTCAAAGTTGAAGAAAGATCTTTAACAGTGAATCTAGTAGACCTTTATTTGCCTCTCTTCCATCACAGAATGCACTAACCAGATGTCTCATTCAACAATGACAACAACCACTGCAAAACCCTCCAAATCTGCCAGGATGGGGACAAGAAGCCAGCACTGAAACCAGTGTACCCATAACCTCAAGTACACGTTCCAGATCAATATGATTTGTTGAGTACTTGCCACATGAATGTGATTAAAACCTGAAAACAGGTACATCAGCTACAGAAAACTGTTCAAATGGTTCATATAAATAACAGATATGATAAGGTTTATTACCATACAGGATGACAGAATTTCTCCTTGGATGTTCTCAAGGAGCTGACTGACAACCTCAAAAACTTTCAGTTTGTAAAGGACTCGGAATACTTAAAGGTGAGAAATTTGGATAGAGGAGAAGGCAGTAGATAAAAAAGCAAGCTAGGAAATAGGATGGATTCTGTGGTTGAAGGACTATAAATCTAATTTCATAATTTAACCATATCTGCAGAACTAATATTCAGCTCATTTTTTGCAATTCCTTGTCTTCATTACTTTCAAGCACTTCTCCATCCGATGTGCACATTTTTCTTACAAGGTTACCAGCAATTTGAAATGTGGTCTCTCTGTAAAAGCATAAGGTTATTTTAAATTGTTTATTTTTACATATATCTACTTTTCCTGTTACTTTTTCACCATTTTTGTCTGACTACATCTATGACACCTCCTCCTCAGAGAAAGGTCAAATCAAGGAAGAGAAACAGAACAGCAAATTGTCTTCCTAGAAGATGAGTACAGGATTCCCTTATAAACTAACACTTCTAGCAAGCAATGGGACTGAACAAGATTTAAATGGCAAATATCTACCCTAGGTATCTGCTGTGGAAAATTATCAAAGGAAAAAAATAAAGGTCCTGGAAATAAGCAGCTTTGATTTGGTCCTCCCGTGTCACAGGTTTTACTGGCAAGATTAGCTATTTACTTGATAGCTTGTGATGGAAACTAGATGAAACTGAATGAACCATGATGGAAAGGTGGCAGGACTGGATCACAGAAACATAGGCTGGTTTATGTTTGAAGTGATCATAAAAATCATCTAGTTCCTACTCCACCCACCATAGGCAGGGATGCCACCCTCTAGACCAGGTTACTCAGGCCCCATCCAACCTGGCCTTGGACACTTTCAGGGATGGGGTATCCACAACTTCTCTGTACTATCTATCCTAATGTCTCACTATCCTCTGAATTTTTTCTAACACGTAATCTCTCCTCTTTCATTTTTAACCCACTCCCTTCATCCTGTCACTATCTGCCCTTGTAAATGGTCTCTCCCTCTTTTTTAAGCCCCTTTTAAACCAATTGCTGGTAGGCTACCAAGTTTATTAAATCATAAATTTGGAAGGAATTGATAAATAAGACAAGAGATGAAGGAAAACTGAGGGCAACTTCATGGGGGAAAAAAAGACCTAACGCTGTGCTTTAGCCTTTATTTTGGGAAAACTGATTTTAAACACAAACAGCCTATGTTTCTGGAATCCCTTGTATTGTGGATCACTGATGGCCAGGAGTAAACCATGGAAGGATCACTCTACACTTCTCATTTTCTTATAGACTTCCTTAGATTTCCATTACAGCCACTGCTGCAGAGAAGTTATGGCTGTAGATGGCCTTCTGATCTGACATGATGCGGCCTGTCTTCTGACTGATGGTCCTAAGCAGATCACTGCGCTCATGACAAAAAGTTTGGGTTCATTTTTTTTGCAGATACTCAATACTAGTTTTCTTCTCATTGACTGCTTCCCTTCCCTGAACCCTGGCTTTGAGGGTGTCAAATGCTTCTAGTATTTGACCAAAGTCAGTGCACAAAATATACAAATACACACTAAAGTTTTCAAATACTGAGCTTCATGTGAACATAGGATGACATGAGCAAACCACAAGCATCATCTGCTGGTCCCAAATAGGTACCACCCTTCATCACTTCACCTTGGTGGTCCATCAGCAGAACAGAGCTTGTGCTATCTCTCCTCTGAGATGCTGTGGAAATAAACACTGCCAAACGGGCTGGTTGCACAGGCCCTGTTGTGTCAGTGCTCAAGATAAGCCCATGGGAAACATTCATTCTGTACAAAGCATGGTTTGAGTAAGTAGCCAAAAATAACATATTTTTGGATATCTGTTCCTGCAATTAGTCCTGTACATGAAACAAGAGACCAATGAAGCAAGTGCAGCAGACATAAAAATTGATTTTGCTGATCAAGCAGTGATTGTTAAAAAAAAAAAACCAACTACTTTAAGTTACTTGTGGAAACTCAAAATCATTCTATGGTGTAGCTAATTAAAGAGCTGCACAGATATCTCACAGTCTTGTTCCTGTCTGTGTTTTCCAAAGTAAACAGGCATATTCTTGGGACAATCCACCACATGGTGTGTGGCTGGTGGTTCAGAATTGGCTTTGATTTACATTTTGGTATTTGCCATTAGAAAATCACTTCTTGAACTGGGCTCAGAAATCATTAGCCCTTCTCAGCTACCAAGGACATGGTCTTTTTGGAAATAGTGGTTCCATCCTACCTAGCCAGATTGCATCCTCACCTCCCCTACTCTCTCAAACTAATGCACCTCTTCATGCTCTCCTTAGGAACTGACGGTGTCACCTCCCACTCCCAGACAATAATGACAACTGCCCCGGGGAGTGAGCCCTCGTCACAAAAGGCAGTGACGGCTGGTCGCTCAAAATGATGAGGGAGCTCTTTTCAGCCGATGTCCACACAGACAACCCTAGGCAGCGGCAGTGTGACACCTTCTCCCCTCACAGGCAGCGGTGGTGTAGGCCACCCAGCCCCCGAGGAGGAAGACACGGCTCATTCAGTGCTAAGGCTGTTGCCCTCTCCCTCCTTCATCCCTCCGCAACGATTCCTGACGCTCCGCTCCCTGAGGCTCCCCGCGTTGATGCGCACCGTAATAGCTCCCTTTCCCTTATTTATCCTCTTCTCCTGGGCAGTGACAGCGAGAGCAGGGCACGGGGATAGCAATTACCACCCGGGGTTTCTTTCCCTGCGGAGCCCGAGCGCCGGTAGTTCCCGGTGCCACGGGGGACCCTGTCGGGACAGGACCCCCCGCGCGGCCGGGGCATCCGCCCTGCCTGCCCCCCGCAGCAGAGGCAGGTCCTTGCGGGGCCGCCCCGCAGCCCCGGGAGGGGCTCCCCCCGCCCCGCCCGCGCCCCCCGAGCCGCCTGCTGTGCGTACCCCGCCTGCGGATCTCTTTACCCCGCTTTCAGTGCCGTTTTCGTTTAGTGGCGATCACTTCGAGACAGCAAATATATGAGGTGAATTTCCACTGTTTAAGGGAGGGAAAAAAAATGGAGGGGGCCGCAAAAAAGACAGAGAGGGGAGCTAGTTTAAAGCGCCGGGATTAAAGATCTGTGCTAGTTTCAAACGCTCATAAAACTGCCTGAAGGATGCTATTTTGCTGCAGTCTAGGTTATTTCAGCCCACAGTTGCACAACAAACCATTTAAACATTTCAGCACAAAACAGATTCCATTGTTGGGCTGCACATTAAAAAGTGTTATTCTCTTTGAAGTTTTTGTCTAATGGCTCTAAAGTGAAAGAAAATGTTTTCCTATTACTTAATTCAATCATAGCGAAGAGGCTTGGTAAAAAGCCCACGGATTTTGCCCAAAGTGTGACAGAGTTCTCTTTGTGTTTGCTTATCCTCTGCTGTCACACACTTTAATTCGCCTCTCTTTATCTGGCATTCAAAACTTTCTTCAATGACATTCAATAAGGTCCAGCGGCTGGAAAAAAAAACTGGTTATTTTTTTGGATATTCTTTCCCAGTAGCTTTGGGCTTGGTGTGCATTCAGAAGCCGTTAACCCTTTGCCTCCCTGCGGCTCGGAGCCCCGGGGTTCAGCCCCTGGGCAGCCGGAATCCCTCGGAAGAAGGCTGAATCCACCACCCCCCGGTGGCGAAATGTTTCTCAGCGGGAAGAGATGCCCCTAACTGGGCGTTAGCTCCAGTGGAAAATGTTTTAAAATACCTTTTCCTTAAAAATAAAACAAAAAATCCCCAAACCCCATTAACGCTCTCAGGGAGGGACACTTGTGAATCTCTTCTATATCATTGCGGGACTGGATTTTTATTAATATTTGGGTTTGTTCGTTCTGTAATTTTCACCTTTCATTTGTGTACATCAGCACATTTTTAGGTTCGGGCAGCTCATCCAAACTCCCTTAGATTTCAGTGAGAAATATGACCACAGGCACAACAGCCTCTGCACAGCCGGAGACACGGGAGTATGCTGCTTTCAAGGCTTTTATTTCTCTTCCCCCTTTATTTCACTCCCTTTTATTAAAGTCCATTTAGTTTCGAGGCGAGGAGTTTACTGTAAGGAGCAATCTCCCCACATTTTGACAGGAGCCAGCAGATGCGTTTGTCTTTTTATTCTCCGTGTATTAAACGGGAAATCGGGGAAGAATATGTATCCCAATGATTTTTAATTATTATTATTATTTGTTAGCATTCCTTATTCACCTACTAAATCAACAAGCTCCACGGAGCGCTACGGCGGGCGCCGGTGCGTGGGGCAGCGCCGGTGAGCGTTGGCTCTGGCGAGCGGGCACTCGCTTTGGAGACCGCCGTGAGCTTTGCACATCCCTGTGCGAAGACAACCAGACACCGCAGCAGTGTTTAAGTTAAATCCCATCTTTCGGGAGAAATGAGCCGTTACCCTCTCGGTCCCCACAGCATCAGGGACTTCCCGGCGCACTTGTGCGCGGCGATGTGGGGTCGAACTAGTGCGGCTTGGCCGCGGCCGGGGCCGTGACCGCCACACATGGAGTGCGGTGGTGCGATGGCGCGATGGCAGGTGTTTATCGATGGCAGGTGCTAAGACCAGGCAGAGGGACCAGGTGTAAAGACACGCGGAATGTGCCAAGCGCCTCTTCTCCCTCCGCTGAAGCGCCCGCCGCGGGTGCCGCCGACACGGAGCGGTATCTGTGAGACGCGTTTTTACACCCGCACCAGTGCAGCTGCGATGGTTGTGTAACTCCATACCCGTTATCTGTGCCCGGGCACCTACGCCCACGCAGAGGCCCGGCGGATGTCCTGCCTATGGAGCACCGGCGGGCACATGTCTGTGGCCGGGGGATTCGCCCGACGGCAGCGACAGCGATAAAGCGGCAGGTCCGGGCACCGGGCTGGGAACAAAGACGCGGGGCAGGGGACGGCGGCGGTCGTGGTAGTGGGTAAGAAGCATCTCGGGGACGAGGGGAGAGAGAGAGGCCGTCGAGGCTGGGGGGCCGACCTGATGCCACAGGTGGGAAAGGCGCGGGGAGCTGGCAGGGGAAGCTGGCGCCGGCGAAGACCGCGGCTGCAGCCGGCAAAATAAACAAGGGGGAGCGGGCTGAAAGCTGGGCTGAAAGCGAAGGAGAGCGATAAAGAGAAAGAAAAGAATATTAAATCGCGAGAGAATGAGAAAATAACCCCGCGAAAGGGAGAGGAGGGGAGAGGCCGCCTGCTACGGCGTGGGTGGGGTCGACAAGAATAGAGTACATTATGCAGTTCATTTAGTTAACAAGGGAAATAATGAGGGAGCGTGCGGCGTGAATGCCAAGAGAAGAGCCACAGAAAGCCCATTGAACGCCCGGCGCCGCCATCACATGGCGCGGGCGCTATTTAAAGCGGGCGGCGGGCCCCGTTCAGCACCACTCGGGCTGGCCAGCGGCGCCGCGCCAGGGCTGCGCGGGGGCTGCGCGGGCGTTGCGCGGGGCCATGCCGCGCTCCTTCCTGGTGGACTCGCTGGTGCTGCGAGAGGCGGGCGAGAAGAAAGGGGAGGGCAGCCCTCCGCCTCCGCTCTTCCCCTACGCCGTGCATCCCTCTCACCCTCTGCCCGGGCTGCCGGCCGGCGCCTGCCACGCTCGCAAGGCCGGGCTGCTCTGCGTCTGCCCGCTCTGTGTCACCGCGTCCCAGCTGCACCCGCCGCCGCCCGCCATCCCCCTCATCAAGGCCTCCTTCCCTCCCTTCGGCTCCCAGTACTGCCACTCGCCCCTGGCCCGCCAGCAGCACTCCGTCTCCGCCGTCAGCGTCGGGCACGCACCGGCGCTCTACCAGGGCGCCTACCCGCTGCCCGACCCCCGGCAGTTCCACTGCATCTCCGTGGGTAAGGGCGGCAGGACTGGGAGCGGGGTGGTGCATGACTGCATGAAAGCGGTGAAGCGGGGCGATGGTGGGGATCCCGGGTGATTCTGCCGACGGAACACAAGGAGCCCACACTAGGAGGCTGGACGGGGAGTCCCGGCGCCTCTCCGCCGGTGCCCCGGACAATGCGCAGGGGGAGCCCCACTGCTGCCCGCCGAGTCCCCGATCCAGGCTGTGCGAACGGGGAGAGGCGGCCGCGGTACCCCGTGAGCTCGGACTCCAGCCTGGCAGCCGCTTGCCGGGTCACGGGTCCCCCGGGGAGGAGGAAGGTTTGAGGTCCCGCAGAGCGGGCGGCGAGGAGGGCTCAGCGGGCTGTCCGGCGTTGCGGGGAGGGCGGCGGCGGGCCCAGCAGGTACTGACGGTGCGCTCTGTTCCGTTCCCAGACAGCACGTCCAGCCAGCTGCCCAGCAGCAAACGGATGCGCACCGCCTTCACCAGCACGCAGCTCCTGGAACTGGAGAGGGAGTTCGCCTCCAATATGTACCTCTCCCGGCTGCGGCGAATCGAGATCGCCACCTACCTGAACCTCTCCGAGAAGCAGGTGAAGATCTGGTTCCAGAACCGACGGGTCAAGCACAAGAAAGAAGGCAAAAGTAGCTCCCACCGGGGCGGGGGGGGCGGTCACAGCTGCAAATGCTCGTCCCTTTCCACCACCAAGTGCTCGGAAGACGACGAGGACTCGCGCATGTCTCCGTCCTCCTCGGGGAAGGACGACAGAGGTCTCGCAGTCACGCCCTAGCCCCCCGCACGCCCACCCGGCTCCCCAGGAACTGTGGCGAGAGCAGGGAAGGGAGTCCTGCCTGCCCCGGTGCTGATATGCAGCCGAAGGATTTTATACTGTTTTGTATAATTTGTGTAATTTACGAAGGACTTTATCGCCTTTCTAGACCCCCGCCCATGGGAATGGGTGTTCTGACACCCTGTTGTAAATAAATTGTTCCCCAGGACCCCAGGCCTCCCCTCGTAGTGCTCTCTCACCTGTCTCCCCGCAGGCGCAGCCCCGAGCCCGAGAAGCTCCTTGCAGACCTCTCCGCGCACCAAGAGAGGCGCGGATGCTGCGCGGTGGCGGGGAGGCGCGCCCTCCTGGAGGGATACTGTCCCGGGCTCCCTTCGGTCACTCGGCGGTGCCCGAAAGCGGGCGGACGGGGAGGGTCGAAGTCTATTTGCGTTCTTCAAATTCCCTTTTTCGGGTTTGTTTTTTATTCTTTGTTTGTTTGTTTGTTTGGTTTGGTTTTGGTTTTGGTTTGGAGTTTGTTGTTGTTGTTGTTTTTGTTTGTTTGGGGTTTTTCTTTTAAAAATTGTTCTCGGTTTTGTTTCGACTTGGTCGCTGCCGGGCGCAAAGCTGTGGTTGTACCGTTCCGTCCCACTCCCTTTCCCCGGGATTTATTTATTTATTTATTTATGTGCAGATGATTATGGCGATGATAATAATGATTATGATAACAATAAAAGCTTGTTGATTGTTTATGTCCTTCCCTTCGCGTAAAAAGCAGCCACTCGGTGTCCGCGGGCGCGCGCTGGGAGCACCATCGCTCTCCAACCTTCTCCACTGCAGCCCAGCAGCGGGACCCTCACTCCCCGGCGAGCGCAGGTGGCGGGGACTCTTCTCTTCAGCTTGAACTGAAGTTGCGGGATGCGGGGGATCCCTGTCCTGGGTGCTCTCTCTGTCCTCCCCGCGAAGCTAAAGGTCGAGATGGGGAGAGGCTAGGCTGAACACTTTTCCTTACCATCCCAGTGGCAAGTTTGTGGAGAGAGATGCACAGTGTGCACACACCGATACGTACGGCTGCAGGTGAATACAGCCACCTGCCTGATGGCGGGGCTCGGCTCCTCTCTCCAGGTGCCCGCTCGAGGCCGGCCGTGCTGGAGCTCCTTCCACCAGGACCACGGGGCTCTAGCTCGGGTGCCCCAGCCTCCCGATGGCGCTTTGCCGCTTTTACGCGCGGTGTCTCGTCCCGCTGGCTCTCAGAGAGCCCTGTCGGAAGCAGCCGACAAGTCCCGTGGTCCCGGCGGTGCCACACGCGGTGGCGGGACGGCGGGGCCGGACCGGCATCACCTTCCCGCAAGCGCTGCACCCCCAGGGCCCTGCGCTCCCGCTGCCGCTCCTTTCGTGCAGGGAAAGGCCCTTTGTGCGGGGACTATAGCTGCGTTCGAGCGCACGGGGATGATCTTCGGTAGGTGCAGACGCCTTCGCTGCATCGGCAGCCAATGCCTCGAGTCTCCCCGGGAGCTGCATCACCTGGCCCGGTGGTTTTCATGTTCGGGGAATGTGTTTGAGGTCCCTGGACTACCGTCGGTCTCTGCCCGCGCCAGGACGAGGTGTGATTTTCATTTCAGAGCATGTCCGAAACAACGGAGGCCACCGGGAAAAGCCAGGAAGGGAGAGGAGATGTCATCGGTCACCAGAAATCCCCGAGTAGAAGTTCAATCCACCCCTGCATGCGGACTGAGCTTGGTGTGGGAAAGTGTGGGTTTGGGATCCCCAGACACTAAGAGTGAAGGCAGAGCAGGTAAAATTGTCACTTATGTCCGTAAAATGAATGTGTCACCTTCTGGCCTTCCCAGGTCCCTCAAGCTCTTTGTACAGCCAGGGGGCTGGGAGGTCTACAGGCTTCTATAGCTCCATCCCACGGGTGAGTGGAGAGCATGACCTTGCAGCCCATGGCGTACTGTGGACCTCTCTAGACACCCAGGGTGATGTGAGGTGGGGAAGAACCAGTAGACATGACACTGCAGGACAGGCACAAGGCAGTAGCCATATCCTACTGGGTATGGCCTGATTTGTGTTCCCTTGTCTGGAAGTTGCAAGCACTTGTTGACACTAGGGAGCTTCATTATCAGGGTTGGTACACATGGACAAAATGTTTAGGTTGCTTCTCTCCTTGGTGGCCATTCTTCACCCACTGACTACTGGGACCCTTAGAGCCCTGAATTCTCTCTCCCTGCTTCCTCCTTTGCTGGCTTCCCACATTGGCCAGCTGAGATGGGATGGTAGGGCATGCTTATAGCTAGGGCGTCCCGTGAGCATCATCTTCCTGCCTTGTTTTCCCATGGCTCTTGGGAATGAACTTGACAGGTTTGAGACTAACGTTTGGCCATGATAGAGTAGTCAGTCAGTCTTATTCAGTGCTTGGCCCCATAATGTTCCCTGTGTGCCCCTTCTTCTGCAGTGGACCAGTTTCAAGAGGAAAGACTCCTTAGGGGACCCTAATTGGTACAGCAGGGCCTTGCAGACTCTCTGCACTCATCTTGCATCCTATTCACATTTACTAGACTTGTTTTGAAAAGCCATTGCAAAATAAACATGGAAAGAACCTAATGCAGGTTTACCGAGGGGTCTGGCGATCTCTTTAACAGAGCACTGGCACTAAAGCCAGTGATCACCCACAGATGCATGTGTGTGCACTCCTCATGCCTGCTCAGCAGCATGGGTTTGAGCCAGTTGGCTGACAGTGAGATAGGAGGACACCAGCACTGGGCGTTTGAGTGTTGCTATTGAAGTGCTATTGTGGCAGTTGTGTTGAAGCTCTCAAAGTCCCCATCTGCCAGCACTTTCCCACTATCTCTCTGGTCCTTCATGGCACAAGCTCTGATATAAAAAATAGTGTGCCTCACACGCCTGTTTTGAAGTTGAGCAGAGGTAGACAGGGACAGTTTCATTGCAATAGGGATGATGAGGCAGTGGCACTGTCCAGTCAGCTTGCTCCTCACTCACTGTGAAACCTGGGCAGCAGTGCACAGACACCTCAGGAGCAAACACATTTTGTCCTGTGGAACCAGAGCTGCTGGGCTCCTAGGGTGCAGCTGGAAAACTTGCTTTGTGTGCAGAACCAAGTTCACTTTCACATCCTCATTGCAGACACAGAGGCCAAGCTGCAAGGAAGAATCTTGTAGTGATGTTGTCCCAGTGGGTGAACACATTACAGAGAGTGTGGGCATACATGTGACTGCATCCGTTATGGACTGAGTTTGTCAGCCAGACAATTTGGAACTAATCCTCAGCTCTAAAATGTACCTCATATATGTAAAGTAGCGAAGAGAATTCCCTCGTATGGTATAATTTTGTCTGAACAGCAGTAGAGTATCACAATGGATGCCCCCAACAAGACAATATTAATATTCTCTGATGCACACTGGCCTCTGCTGCAGACCCTGTGTACCTCGCAAAGCCCAGTGGGGCTCTCAGTGCACTTGACAGTCATTATGCCACATCCACATGCAGAGATAATCCCTCCTTAGTTGGGCATTTTTCTAATTTAGTGAGAAATCATTACAGCAAATGCTCAGAGTGTCATTTTCGAGGACTCTGAGGTTGGGCAAATTAAAGTAATTTTGCTGTGGGAAGAGCGTGGGCACCTCTGCTAAAGCGAATGTCATAACATGACAATTTTCAACTTTCTATCTCTAGCCATTTTGGTGGCAGGTTTCTAAAAGTTACTTAAGCATTTTAGCATCTAAAATGACCAGTCTCATCTGATTACAATGGGAAGCAGATTTATAAATGCACAAATTGAGTTTGAATTTTTTCTAACATATACATTTTTTGACCATATTTCCATCTTAAAATTGAATTATTTCTGCCCTAGCATGCAGAGAGGAAACTCTTTTGATGCTATTGAGGCTTTGACTGGGTCCCAGAGCAAAAGTGACTATCCTGTCAGGGGAAGGAGGACAAAGGATGATGCTGGTGTTCAGGGCTCCCTTTTTCATCCACTGACAGTGCTGAATATAGGTGTCCCACACGCCATCCCATCACATACACAGCCACTCTCTGAATGCATAGGCACAAAATATGAACATAGAAAATTATGGATACCTGGAAAAAAACAAAGGTTTGGAGTGAAGAATCTTTTCAACACTAACTGCCTGTGTACTTGAACTATTTAATAGTAATTTGCATTACTTGGCTTTTATATTTATGTGATTTTTAACTCTAGGCCTCATTTCATTCCACATAAAGGCTGCATCGAGTAGGTTTATGGTTGAAAATATACGTTATTTTAAATGCTGTTGCTCTTAACCACAAACCTAATATTATTAACCCAGAAATTCCATAATTCAGCTTATCTGCAGTTAATGTGTCCAGCTCAGAGCTGGTCCCATGACTTTGGAATAGTGTTTGAAAAAAATGGACTTTCTCCTTTGGAATAGCATTACATTGGGGGAAGCTGCATGGTCCTTTCACTCTTGTTTACTTAGAGTGAATTTTACCTATTAATTTACTAGGATAACAAGGCTTCATTTTTAATCCTTAGGTTCCTGAGGATGGCTATGAGACCTGATTTTCTAATGACAATATAATTTTGTCCATGAATGTGATTACTCTAAAATGTAGGTGGGTGTTAACAAAAGATCCTAAATAAAATGGTTTTGTATGATATTCCTAATGATTTGAAGACAGGTACATCAACAGTAGCTATCTCTCAATTACATTAATTTTGTAAGTGTTTTTGGTATGAACACAAAGTACTCATTTATCAGGATGTAATTATGCAAGATCAGGACATCTCCTAGGATACTGACACTGATGATGACAGCAAATGGCTGGGCCTGATGCTTAATGTGGCTGTAGCTGTACAGGAGTGCCTGCCTGGTGCTGGACAGTTAACTACTCTGGAAGTACTATATACACTCTATATTATATAACCCATATATACAAATTAAAACAAACAAATTAAATAACAAAAAAGAAATGGCAATGATCATAAACACTAAAAAAAAATCTTCATTCTTAAGTTTGCTTTCTCATTCTCCTGAAACCATCCCTAATTTCCATTTTCCTTCTTCATATTTTATATTAGGCTTGTTCCCAACAATGGACACATGGAAAAGAGGACATTTTAATCATATGTTTAATAGTAGTCTATATAGATCAAACTGGAAAAACACATCAATAGAATCTCAGGATGGACTGCATATGAGCCTTGGAAACAGTTGCTCCTGTTGGATCTGTCTCTATTCTCTTCCTCAGCCTCAGCCTTCCAATTATTAAAAGTATTAGCATCAGTCACAGATTATGAATACATTATTTTATGCACTTTACAGCCAGATGGGTAGTGACTCCCACACTTAAACATAGCTGTCTACTATATATGTTAGATCTTGGATGGGACTCTCTCATCTGGCTTGGCCTCCAGTCTCTGCTGCAGAAGGGCCTGCTGCAGGTCCTTTCTGGCAGTCAGATACCCTGGTACATCTAAAATATCACTAGGCACACACCCAGGCACACGAAATGGTTCTTTACAGAAGAACTTTACACCTGAAGCCCCAGTAGAGCAGACAGATACACCCAGATATCTGGAGAGAATACATGGTAGCTGTGACCACAAATACATCTGGATTTAGTTTGAGTTAAAAATGTTTAAATACCCTGTGTGAAGAGCTAACTGCCTGTACTTAACTGATCCTGGCCTGGGTAGACTTCAACAGTCTGCACTGCCTTGAATCCCCCCCTTTTTTTTTTTTTTTTTTTTTAAGAAACCCCTTTCCAATCACACCTCAGGTAAATACCAAAGAATAGTAGATGATCCATACAGACCTGCAACATGTGCAGGTATTTGGGTGGTTTATACTGTGCAAGGCAGAGGAGGAAGATTAAGTATAGTATAGTAAAACATTAAGCGTACAATGGTAAAAATGTATGTTTGTTGTTTTTCAGCTTTTCTTTAAAGTCATGGTCATTTTGCACTTAATTGATATAAACTCAGAGACAGTCCACTGGAATCAGTAACTCTGAGGAGAAAAAGTTCTCCACAAACCACATGGTGCAAAGGAGATACATGGACTGAATTAGGCAGAGGCTGTTACCTGAAGAGTAGCACAAATACGTCCCTGGGAGCCATCTCATTCAGTCTGCACTCTGATCTTCACACTGGACAGGACACTTCCAGATCAGAGCTGTCTCTTTACTGTTGTCCTACTGGAGGTAGCCACAGAGACTCCTGATCTGTAAGGGCTATCTTGCTAAGCAAAGTGTTCACACCTGATGCAATTGTCTCCTAAGTCTACTCCTCTGGTCTCAGCTATGAGCGGTACACAGGATTGCAGAATCATTTATTATAGCAGACACAGAAAAGTTAACATGCTCCTTTATAAATCCTTTCCTCCAGAAACTTTCCAACCAGCCTCTGAGAAGTTCAGTGAATCCACAAGAGATATTTATCTTTCATCCTACAGTGTCAAACATGAATTTTCTTAAGTGCCAGAGCTGGGAGGACAGCACACTGTACTAGGGGATAGGTAAATGAAAGCTGGTGATGTGGAAAACTGTTCTTAGTTTCTGGGCATCAAGGTGCTCTTTCTGAGCACAAGCAGCCCCCAGCTTAGATGAGCTATGGACACCGAGGGAAGACAAGACAGCTGGAGAGTTATCATTGCCAAACCTGCTGAACCTCACATCTTCTACCTAGATGCCTGTGACTGCAATGAAATGGTCCTGACGGTGTCTGTGACCTGTCTGTGTCCTACCCTTGCCCTATGCAGAGCTGACTTAATCTCTCACAACACAGATCCCAGCTGCTCCAGCACCCTAAAAGCCTGTTCTGATTCTGCATCACCTCCAGGGCTTTAAGCCTCCCTGCCACTACTCTTGCCCCCACCTGCACTGGCTGGTGAAATCCTCATCCCCCCAGCTGACCCCAGCTCCAGCTTTCCATGTTTTTGTCCATTCTCTACCAAAATTCACAATTCTTCCACCAGTTTCTATCTTCTCCCACAGCCCCCCACCTTTCAGAGACCTTCTGAGGCTCTGTTTCACTCACAGCCCCGCTTGCACAACTGTTGAAGCCAACACTCAGGTTGCCAGCAGTGGTGAGCAAGTAGAGCTTCATTCAGTGCAGAGAAACTACATTAGTTTATACCAGCTGATACCAGGGTGCCTCATTCACTGCCACATGGGCTTCCCTCTACACAATGTCCTGGCACAGCTCTATGTGCACCCTTCCAACCCACCAGCTCTCCCCAGACAAAACTGCCTTCACCCTGCACACCCCTCCTGGCCCTTCTTCAGCTCTGACAGCTCACACAGGGAGGCTGACTCTCTGTCATTATTCTTTCTTCTTCTACTAATCTCTTTTTTCTCACTTCTCAATGTCTTTTTATTTTTCTTTCCTGAAGTTCAGTCAATCACCTGTTTCAAGTTAAGCACATGCTTAAGTACCCTGCCAAAACGAGCCCTAGATTTTCTCAGTTGTTTTCCACCCTCTGTTTGATAATTACCCCCCTGCCTATTTGCCCAGAACATACAGGGGTCATGTATCCAGCTCTTACGTTTAATTTTGCACACAGTTTAGATTACACTTTGTATGAAACATGCTACCAAAAGTGAAGCTCTCTTCTCCTTTCTCTTCCTTTCTTTCTCTTTACTTAAGTATACATGTAAAGAAACCTTTCAATGCATTTGCAGAGCCCGAATACAGTAGAGTGACACAAAGCATTCTGGATATTGCTATGCAAATGACATGCCAAGAATGTTTAGACTGTACCTTGAAGCAGTAAACAAGTTGATTGTCATGGTGTCATGGTAACTAGAGCTGGATCCGCTTCATAAGAATGAGGTCCCAACCTTTGTTTTTATTTGGATTGCTAAAGCAACTCAGTGGTCCAAAGCTCATCACCCCTTGGTCCTCTGGAGAATCAGAGGTGCAAGAAATTGACTCATGTGTCAGGACACCATTTAAAAAGAATCAATGAACTACTCTGATACACAGCTCCAGGTCACTGACAATATTCATCCATACACAGATTTGAGTTGGGTTATGCTATCATCACCATGGGGATTTGCCATGTACCCTGGGCAGCAATGCTGTCCCACCAGTGCAGTTACAATACACAGAAATGATATTTGGGGATGATAAAAATTGTGTTTATAAACTGGTAATGTGCTCCCATCTCAGAGAAGCATGGAAGGATGGATATTGGAGAAGGCAGCAGGGCTCTTCTGTGAGCAGCATCTCTATGTGGGTCTGTAGGATCGAGTACTCAGACTGGTCAGCAGCTTGTATTGTCCACTCAATACAAGATTTCTTGCCAAGCAGAAGCATGACCATTTCCCTGGTTTTGACTCAGCCATCCTTACCTGGGTAGCAGGAAAGCTATCTATCACCATAGGAGAATCACACTAATGAGTTAGAGATTACAGAGTCTTTTTCTGAACTTAGTAACTCAGGTTTGAACTATTCCAGGTTCTGATGAGCCACCTTCTTTACCAAAGTAAGTGCACTCCTAAAAATGGTTCATCCAAGTTGAAACACCAGACTTGGCTCCAAACCTCTTCTTCTACCTTTGCAAACAGAAGATGCTTTCACTTACAAAACCAGCAGCCAGTCAACACTGTCCTACCGTACAAAATAAACTAACCAGGGTTTCCTAGACAGCTGTGGCAACATAAGTGCAAGACTAAAAAATTCTCCTTTACTCCAAATGCTCAAAAAGGATTTCTTTTTAAGAGCTATATGTCCAATGGTAAGTGCCAGCTGATCTCAGAGGAGTTGGCCCTTTTTGCTTTATTTATCACTGATGGTCTGGGCTTTAAGGAGGATCAGAAAGCTGCTGAGCTAGTCTGGTATCAACCACTGGATGAAACCAGGATTCGGATTGCTGTCTCTCTCTATTGGTTCTTCAGTCTCACAGTTTAATACTTTTTGGAAGATAGTTTGAAAAGGACCTTTCAAAACATGAGGCACAGAATGATAACCCTCCACGTGCTGAGAAGTGTGTGAGCTCCTTGGCAGTGCACCAAACCTGTCTTACATTGCTCAAAGCCTTGCCTGCTGTTTTTTGGCTCTTCTCTGTGCTTGTGTTGGCCTGAGATGCTACATCTGATAGTCCTGTTCCATCTCGTTATCTGAGGTGACCTACAAGAATCTCTCTGAACTACTCATGTGCAACTTCTTAGTTCCTGCTATCAATAAGAGGGTGGGAATCCTCCTACCAGCTGCAGGACCTGCACCAAAGACATACTGCAACTACTTGGCCAGACTCCTTATCCAGAGTCAGAGTAGAGGAACAAGCCCTGGATGACAAGAGTATCTCCTGCTGCAGGACATATCTTGGCCAGACCAGCTGAATCAGGCCCTGGAAACCATTGCAATTAAGGCAGGGTAGAAAGACCAGCTCCAGTGCAGTTGGATGCATTCTCAATACCAGGAGGGAGGCAGGAGAACACCTGGAGACTGATTGCTCATTGAACAAAGTTCCTTAGCTGTAACAACTCCATTTATGCAGCTGTACTTACATAACTCAGTTAAGAAAATCAGAGGCACTGAAGAACGACTGGGATAGGGTGTGGAGATGAAACATTTTCAGCTGGATGCAAAAGCAGTCGCTGGGCATTCTAACTTGCTGCTCATCAGCTACTGCAAGGTATCCTTGAAAGGAGCTCATGGGAAATATCAGCACCCTGGAACACAGAAAACCCTGACCTAAGAGGAGGGTGGAAAGGATTTACTCCAGTGATCTAAACCCTTTACTGAGGATAATTTAAGTACTGTCAGGGACCAGATACTTACATGTGATTTACTCTCTGCAAAATATCTTCCCTGGCACCTTCGGTCCTGAGGTCTAGCAAAGTCTCTTGTGCTCTTCATAATTCATCAGTGGGAAAGTCCTCATTCCTTGCTGAATCACTTCTTTTCCTAAAGCAGAATTTGTGCACTGCTTTATCTGGCAAATACAGTTTTGGATGGTTCAGTAAATGCAGTAGAATGATCGATGCTGTATATAGCAGGGCTGAAGTAGGCACTGGAGCCCAGATCAGGTGGAGAGGGGGCTGATGAGCTGTGTGCCCCCATGCTGCATGTTCCAGGCTGCTCAGCTTAACTGTGGAGCCATGTCCCAGGGGATAATGGCTCCAGACAGAAACTCTGCTTATATAGTAGAATCACAAGTGTGTGGAATTGAAGTCAGCAGTTTTTGGTTTGCTCATCCATAATCTGAGCAATCTGAAAAGCAGAGTGGTGCTTGCATGCATGTAATATTTCCAGAAGGATACATCACAGTTTTCCGCTGAGATTTGAAGATCCCTTTGGTCAGCTCCCTCTCTAAATCTGCAGCTAGTGAATCTGCAGGGGAGGAGAACAATGTCTTAGCTCCCACTGAAAAAATGCCCTTTATGGACAGCAGAATTTCCTATTTATGAGCAAGCTCCTAGCTGTCCAAGTACTCCTAAAGACACAGCAGTCTGTGTTACACCTGCCAGATCTGAGATTTCCTTACCTGTTGCATTTCAGGAACAGCTCCACTGAGATTTGAGGATGAATCAGTGAGCAACTGATAAGTCAATATATTTCCATCTGAGGACATGGCCTAAGGCCTTTTCTTCAAGGAGAGGATTTTTTCATTCATAGTAACTAGTCCAGAGGAACTCAGAATGACTGGCAAGCCTTATCCACCAGTGAATCCACAGACTTCTTTTTTGGTCATTTTATCTCTGGGTGGTGCTGCATTGTTGGTTCAGTTGTAGGTTGTTCTGTGGTTGGTGTCATCGTCCAGCACCTTGTCTGGCCACAACATATGTGTGTGCCATGGCTGAGCTTAGACCCTTTGAAGACTTTCTGGGAGGTGCTCTCTGCCTTTGGAAATACCTACTCTGCTTGCCAGGGGTGTATTTGTGGTGCCATGTGTGGACCCGCAGGGACCACTTGTTATTTTGTAAGACTCAGGGAGCTGCTCCAATTGGCAGTTCTTCAAAGCTTGCAGTGCAAACTGGCCAGACCAGGCAGGTTGGATGTTCTCCCTCCTTGACTTGCTCCAAGTGCTGGCCTCCTTTATCCCTGATTGCCTTTCCAGCAGTATCTCCATGCTCTTTCTCTGGCTGCTCCTATGCCATGAGAAGCTTACAGTAATATGCCATCAGCACCATGTCTGCCTTCAGAGCTCTCTTTTTCTGACTCATGTAACACACTGACCCTGGTGGCTGCATCCCTCTCTTACTTCCATGTCATGGCCACTTGCACCTTTCTTGTCCCAGCTGCCTGTACCCATCTCTGGGCCCTTCTATTCATTGACCTCTGAGGGGAGGGAGACTTGTGTTCTCTGTACAGCATCTAGCACACTATGTGGCCCCTGCTTTGTGCTCTCCCATATGCTTGCAGAAACCCACAGGATCGCATCCACACGCAGAGCCCTTCCATGGCACGTTGCACATGCCACGGCTCGCTGGCTGCGTTCACCATGTTTCCTGAGGTCCCTTTGTTAAATAAACAACAACAGAGATTGCTGCGCCCTGCCTGGGTTATTGTATTTCTAACACAGAGCTTCTGTTTTG